>CM062295.1:767932308-768217308 GCA_031216915.1 Pictodentalium vernedei
AATGAGGAATCGCATGTTCACAAGAGCATGATATAGTTTTGTAAACGAAATGGAAAATTAAAACAAAAACAATTAAAATAAAAGTTGATATCATGTTCGTTGGGTGAAGGTTCAAAGTGCAATCGAACATGTCTGGAATTAGTTGCAGGTTGCAATTTCAACCTGTCCAGTCCAGCCAAGAAGTGTCCAGGAGCTTGGTGACATGCTGGTCCGAGAATGGAACAACATCATCCCACATAGGACCACCAGGAACCTGATTGGGAGCATGAAAAGGCGTTGTCAAGCTGTAATTAACTGTGATGGGTCTCATACTCGATATTGAACCCATACCAGTCCGATCCGTCAACTTTTTGGCAAATTGAAAAATTTCCTCTTTTACCAATGATATCCATTTTCCATGGTTATCGTATTCAATAGCTATAAAATAATGTCAAACACAAATAAAATCTTAATTTTTGTACTAAAATCATTAAAGATATAATTAAATAAAAATATATATACACTTTTCATTACAATATTTCAACTAAAACGTAAAACAGGTAGTTGGATATACTTGGTGCTTAGCAAACTTTGAGTAGTATATAAGCCGTTTCACTTAAAAAAAAACAAAATTTCCCAACGTGAGCGATTTTGACAGGCCGTCACTGGAGCTGTCTATATACTTCGAGATACATACACCCCACCCCCTTCAGCGTTACTCAACAATCCATCCGATGTTGCCCATTTCAATTAATTTCAATTATCTCAGGTGGGTCACAATCTTAAAACAATTGATTTATGCCAAACGTAATAATAATAATGGTGTGGTTGATGGATAAAAAATATGATGTGGGTCCTTGTTTGGCGCCGACTGCGAGTGCCTCAAGTCATGCAATTTGAAAGTTTTTTTTTTCAGAAGCAATATCAAACACATCTACAAGCGTATTTACATAACAGAGCAATAGTCTGAAAATAACTTGACTGCTCCTTTCTACATAATTTATTTTATTCTATTGTATATCTTTTTGGATTCTCTCATGCGCCGACTGTACCACAAATATCTATCCGGAAAACTGCGGTTGCCTATTATGATTCGGTAAAGAAACCGCTGCCCAAACAGTGCATGTGCTTTTCATTTATACCCCGTGATTTGTGTCAAGCCTGGCGTCGACAGTGCCAGGGCCCTCAGTCAGTAATAGAGGAGAGTTCTGTTACTGTCGGCGCAAGACGGGTAAATACCTCAATTGCTCCTTCCTACCTATTTTGTTTTATTAGTATTATTGTTCAGATTCTCTCTGGTGCCGACTGTACCAAAAATGTCTATCGCGCATTATGAATCGGTAAACAAATCTCTGCCCAAACAGTATGATGTCATTTGTACCCCGTGAATCGTGTCTAGCCTGCGCCGACAGTTCCCGAGCCTCAGTCAGTAATAATTGAGAGTTCTGTTACTGTCGGCTCCATTCGGTGACAATACTCTGGTGGCCGTCTGTGTGTAGTCCAATAGGCCTATTGCGCATTATGAATCGGTAAACAAACCGCAGCCCAAACAGTATTCCTGTCGTTCTGTCATCGGCTATTCCAGGGCTCTCAGTTTGCAGTATTGAGAGTTCCGTCACTGTCGGCGCAAGACAATAGTTTGTACAGTGGCATACGGTTTGAGACTCAGGCGGTGGGGGGGGGGGGGGGGGGGGGGGGGCGCTATGATTTAATAACGTTGGGGTCTTAAAATGCCTGTCAATTTGCAGTGAAATATATTATGATTAAGGTATATCCTGATTTTACCACTAAATTAAATTAAATATGGAAAAACGCTGGGGTTTCAAAATACTTGTCAATTAGCAGTGAAATATGATTTAGGCATACCCCGATTTTACCTCTAAATTAAATAAGAAAACAGGTATTAGACTCAATATTACAGACGTTTCACTAAGACTAACACGTGAGCCTTGCTATTGAGGGTTGGGAACATGTAACAGTTTTTTTCATATTTTTTTTCCGTTTCCAGATATTGTGTGTGCGCCTATTCGTTGAGACTTATAACACGTTCTCAAGTAGTTTGCACGTTTATGAAAAAGAACAAAATTTCCTGACCCAACCCTTTTCAAGATATTTACCACCATGCTTTACCATATGGTCCCCCTTTCATGTACTGTGCGAAGAATAATGTTTCTCATCAATGCACCTGCCTGCTTCTTATAGTCTGGGCTGGGAGCACCGGATACATATCGCTGAACCGCAAACTTTGTATCGCTACCTGGGCGACATCCAGACGTGAGTCTCTCTTTGGCTTCTGCATAGCTCGAGCGAACGGACAGCCGAGTCCCACCCTGAGGCCCGTTGACTGAAGCTTCGCATTTTTCCTCTCCTCCTAGCGAAATATGTCATCTTCTGCCAGAGTAGAGTCCACTTACCAGTTATGTTGTTGGAGCCAGTCTCCCTAATATATCGGAGCAAATGCTAAGTTGTCCAAGCCTTACAAACAACAGCAGATATCCACCGATGGTTCCCTTTCGAAATACATAACTCGGGTGACTAAATGAGAGCCAGTCCTGTATGCATATGAACCTCATGGACCATGAGCTAATTTTTTCTCGGCTTTGTGGCTACCTGTCCCTCCAATAATATAGCTTCCCAGGGAACTCACTTATCCTACTGCTTTCGTCAACTTTCTGCAATCATATACTCCATACTCCTCTCGACAGTATCCACTCCCGACAGGTAGCAGGACTATAATATCTTGAGTCACTCACTGAAACTCATTTTTATTTCTTTTTCTTTTCAATCCCGAGGGTTCACCGAAATGCCTAACACGTATCTCTAGTAATGCCCGTAGACTCTATAGAAATATGAGACACCTCTGCCAAATAGCCTTTCACAACGACATACATTATATTTTATTTTTGTATTTATGACCATCTGTCACAAGCTGAATTTGTCCACTTGTTTTTTGTTTTCGTCTAGTTTTAACTACACAACGCCATTAACCTCTGGTCCACCACTGTCTGTGGTTCACATATTTGCACATAACATGATGCTTACTTATGGTGAATGAAAACATAGCTTTGGACGAGAAACAGAGTGATGACCAATATGTAGAAAGTAATCGCTGGACTGGACTGGTTACGTGAAATAATTCATGAGAGGCGAGGGACAAACACTAGTGCGCGAATGCGCATGAGTGTTTTACGATATAGTCCCTCGCCTCGAATGAATTATTTCACGCAACCAGTCCAGTCAAGCGATTACTCTGTTCATTACTTTGCATTATTAACGATAATTATATTATTTAACCATTTACCTAAAGCAACGGCCAAAAACGGCCAGCGCTATTCTCAAAACTCGCCAATTAATTTTTATTATTTTTTCATTTTTTGTCTCTAAAACATAGGTTATGACCCCTCATTGGAACGAGATCGTTCCAATGAGGGGTCATAGCCTATGTTTTTGAGACAAAAAAATGAAAATGATAGTTATTTAATAATTTTTTTTGTTTGCAAGTGTCGGTTGCTTTTCATGTTAGGTAAAGGGTTAAAAATAGCAAAAAACCTCCAAAAAACAATGAAGTCCCCATTACACCCACGGGAAAGCGTCTTCGTTTGCGCGCACGGATACATGACACAATTGTTGATTGCAAAATTCACTTGTGAAGTTATCGTTTATAATCAAACCCGGAAATCTCAGTAAATCACACTTTCGAAAGTGAAAGCATTTCGCATTCAAGTGTAATCACTCAATGAATCATTTGCAGGACGATGATTCAGAGTTCCCTGTCACTATTCATGATCATTCCTGCATTATACCCCCCCCCCCCCAAACTTTAAACAAAATTTCGCAGGCGAGGAAAAAATGGTAATCCTTCTAAGCCAAAACTGTAGAAGCCTCCATGCCAACTGGGACTCATTCACCAACTTCCTTTGTGAAATTCAGTAAGGGGAGAACAAGTTTGACGTGATTGGTCTCACTGAAATTTTCAAACTACACAAGCGCCTGAATTATAAAATCAATGGCTACCGCCCAATTGGCTACAAGACTCGCCCAAGTCCGGATGACGGCAGAGGAGTTGTAGGACCTTTTTGCTTCTGAGAATGTTTCTTTCAGATTGAGACCACGACCTAGCGATCTTCACTCCCCATGTCACTGAAACTATTTTCGTGGAGATCAACCCAGGAAGCAAAAATTTATATATTGATGGATGCATATACGGACCAGGCCAAACTCCGCACCTTTGGCAGATATCGATGTGTTGTGTAAATACTATTCTCACCAAAGTCAACTCGGAGCACAGTAAGGCTTTCCTGCTTGGCGACTTTAATATAGACTAGCTCAATTTTTAACAACCACGGTAAAAATAACTCATTTATAGATAATATGTTTAGTGACGGATTAATGCGAGTCATAACAAAACCCACGAGAATAACCAAGCATTCGGCAACTCTAATCGATCATATCTATTCCAATAATGTCTCAGCTAACTATCACGCAGGAATAATAATTGCTGATATCTCAGATCACTTTGCCACATTCTATATACAGGAAGGTGATAGTGAGCCTAACAATACATTACCCTCACTTAAAAGATCATTCAAGAGAGAAAATATGGATCTATTCAATAATATGCTACATAACACCAGCTTCGATTCAGTCTGTACGTGTGCCAATGCAGCATACGAAGCGTTTATGGTTGCTTACCTTAACACATTCGAATCCGCATTTCCTCTGAGAATCGTGAAATTACCTAAAGACCTCATAAAACTCAGCCGTGTGCGACATCGGGTCTGTTACAATCCTCCCTAACTGAAAATAAACTTTACCTGCTGGAACTGAGAAAACCCACGGAAGTTAATTTAAATATTTATAAAACGTTCTCCTTAATTTTCAAACAAGTAAAGAGACGAAGTAAAGCGGCATACTACAGTGCGTGGAGAGTGTATTATCACTAAATCACCCGCAGAGTGGAGCTTCCACCCAAGCAATAATTGCAAATTTGTTGCAAAGCATAACAAGCACAAGCAAAGTGTCAGCCAATGGACCTCCGGGTTAAACCCGGAGGTCCATTGGCTGAAACATTGCCTGTGTTTTTAGTCTATATATACAAAATTTGAAAGTTATAGTTTGGGTGATAACTCCACTCCGCGGGTGATTTAGTTGCAATCCACTCTCCACGTACTGTATATAGAAATCAACAAACATGACTCTAAAAAACATGGCAAATACTTCGTAGTACAATCAACAAATCAAAATCCGAGGCCACGATCCCACCCAGCATATCTCATAATAATGTCCAAATAATTGACCCTGATAAGATCGCCTCCAGTTTTAATGATTACTTTGCAGAAATCTATCGAACTATTAACGATAACTTACCTACCTCTATTAACAACTTCTGTGATTTTATAAACGGAAATTACCCTGACTCTTTTTTTATAACCACAACAAACAAGCAAGTGGATGCACAACGAAGTTAGGCATCTGATTCGCCAACGAAAACGCCTTTACCGTACTGCTAAGTCGAAAGGTCGACCCGAGGCTTGGGAGAAATATCGTTCCAAAAGAAATCAAGTTGTTTCAGCCATAAGAAATGCAAAAAACAATTACTATAACGGAATGCAGGCCACTCTAGATAGCCCTGATACTAATTCTTCCCTGTGGTGGAAGACCCTCTAGATGTTTTTAGGGAACAGGAAAACTGAAATTCCGAAAATTAATTACCGGGATAGGATAATCTGTTCTGACAAAGACAAGGCGGAAGCGTTTAACGATTATTTTTGTAGCATAGCAGCTATTGACGATAGTCACGCGTGCCTTCCATCGATGCCATTTCCAGAAAGTCCAAAACTCAGAACTATAAAACTTGACCAACATGATGTGCGCTCAGCATTGAAGTTACTGAAAGTATCCAAGGCAACAGGTCCGGACCTAATCAGTCCGCGTCTTCTCAAAGAGAGTTCCACCTCCCTAGCCCAGCCTCTCGCCACCCTTTTCAATATCTCATTGAGCCACCCCAAATTTCCTGAACTGTAGAAGAAGGCAAACGTGATACCGGTTCCTAAAAAAGACCCTGTAAATCTTTTATCAAACTATCGACCGATCTCACTGCTGAGCTGTCTCGGAAAAGTGTTCGCACGGTGTATCTTCAAAAGACTGTGGTCCTTTTTAGACGAAAATAAAATACTAAGTCCATTTCAGTCTGGATTTACTCCATGTGACTAAGCTGTACTGCAGCTTACGGATATCTATGACACATTTAGCCGTGCACTTGATGAAGGCAAAGATGTGAGGGTGGTATTCTGCGACGTCAGTAAAGCCTTTGACAAAGTCTGGCACAAAGGTCTAATCTTCCAACTTGAAATAATTGGAGTAACCGACGAACTTCTCGACTTCTTTACATCATATCTTTGTGATCGGATGCAAAGAGTGGTGGTCAACTCCGAGGAGTCCTCTTGGAAACCTGTGACTTCGGGGGTTCCTCAAGGATCTATTATTGGCCCACTGTTGTTTCTTATTTATATTAACGATATAACCCTAGGTCTAACCAGCAGTATTCGTCTTTTTTGCAGACGACACAACCTTATATTTAATAACTGAAAACCCTGACCAGGCTGCTGTTATTTTGAACAATGATCTTACTACAATCGAAAACTGGGCACTTACGTGATTGGTAGAATTCAATCCCATTAAAACCGAAACTATGACAATTTCACGCCGAACAGATCCCGCACAGCGGACACCCCTTGTAATGGCAAATGTTCCCATTAACGAAGTAACGTAGCACAAGCATTTGGGTGTCATTCTCAATTCAAATTGTTCAGAGACCACATAAAACATATCTCCCCAAAAGCATGGTTGGGTTGGATCTTAGGAGACGAAATAAATTTATCTTAGATCGAAAAATTCTCGAGAAGATATACTTTGCTTTTGTTAGGCACTTGTTGGAATATGCAGACACGGTTTGGGATAACTGCAACGAAACAAATCTGACAACTCTTGAACGAATCCAAATTGCGAGTGCTCGTATTGTTACGGGTGCAACTTTAAGTGCGAGCAAGGCATCCGAATCACTCTACGTTGAAACTGGGCGGGAGACGTTACAAGCAAGAAGGCAGAAGCACATATTAATACAGTTCTTCAAAATGTACCACAACATTTCCCCGCCATATATTTCCAGTTTAGTCCCACCCTCTATTTCGATAACCCAGAGTTTTGAACTTCGAACCGCAGCTAACCTACGAGTTCCTTATTGCCGAACCACATGCTACCAAAGATCTTTTGTCCCATCCACAACGAATTCTTGGAACGAAATTCCACCTAACGTTAGAGAAAATTGCTCTCTCGCAGAATTTCGAAAATACTTAAACCATAACCTTGTTCGTCCCCCAGCCTACTTTGTCAAATCAATGTCCCGGAAAGCTGAAGTATACCACTGCAGGTTACGACTTCGATGTAGTCATCTCAATGAGCATATTTTTGTTAACCACCTGGCAGTGTCACCGTATTGCTCATGCGGTGAACGTGAGACAACATAAAACTTTTTATTAAAATGCCCTAATTATTACCGTATACGAAGTGAGACCCTAGGGCTACTTCCCAATCAAACTGACTGCAACACATTACTGTATGGATCCGAATTTTATACTCATGACGAAAATCATTTAGTTTTTAAAACAGTTCATAAGTACATTCTTAGTTCTGAGAGATTTAGTTAACTACTTTGGGTGACCCTCAGATCATAGTGAATAGTTAGTGTGGTGCTACTATTATAAACCTATGAATATATTTCTGGAAAAGAAATAATAATACAGATTGAATGCATATTCATACACGCATTATGCAACCGTTCTCTGCTTTGCCTAATAATTGCCGTGCGTTCCACCTGGTGTTCATTCCTAATGTCTTGGTGCTAGGACACATTTCACCTATACCACATCACTGTGACCGGGCGGAGGCCACTGTTGAATGGTGGAGATTTCTTCCTATCTTCCTACTGTGCATTTTACTAACAAATGGAACGCATTGGTATCCGGGCGCCGAAATCTATTTATGCCACTGTTGTTTAACTGTGAAAATCCACCAAAATATGCTCAGAATTATTGTACCACGATAAACTAATTCCCGGTCATTTCCCCCACTAGAGTATATGTTCTTATGATAGTCCAACAACGTTAAAAATTTAGAATTCGCTTGTTACAGTATCAAGGTACAAACATGGAGGTGGTTCGGTTCAGACTAGGCGCTCCTTACTCTTTCTCTTCCTAAGAACTGTACTTCTATCTTCTTACTCTATATCAGTTTGGGAAATCTAACCAATTTGTATCTTCTTGTAGTATTTTCTATTTTTCTTTATTAGCGAATTATTTGTGTTAACAGGTATTTCATTGTACACGTTCTTGATAGAAGAAATTGGTCTCATTGTCTTCTCGTTTGCTACCTGTTAAAACTATTATGTGTGGAAACGATCACCGATAAGCTAACAGCTTACTGTCGAATCCACCCACACCCAATGATAATGTAAGCTATGTATTACCATGGAAATTCTTTTGAAATAAATACTGTTTAAACTAAACAAGCAAGAAATTATATAGACAGCCGAAAAACTGAAAGGGAAATTGAGTACCGATGCTTTCAATTTATCCACCAGAATTATGAAAGGGACAATTTCCGAGGTCTCTAAACCCTGGGTTCATATCTTCAATCAATAATTTATCCAAGGTAAAGTCCCCGATAAAATGAAAATAGCAAAGGTAATACCAACCTTTAAAGGGGGTAATAATTCCCGTGAGCTAAGTAACTGCAGACCGATTAGTTTATTACCAGCTTTTCCCAAAATAAATAATGATCCAGAGACCCTCTAATTTTCGAAATGATTTTAAGATACTGTAAGAACATCAGTACGGCTTTCTAAAAAAAAAACAACAACACTTCACTTTCCATCCATAATACACCTTTTGCAGTATGTTGCTGAATGTAACGACAAGCCAACAAAAGGCTCTACTCTAGCCGTCTTCACAGATTTGTCCCAGGCATTTCATTCGTTCAGCATGAAATATTACTTAGTAAACTGGATTGCTACGGAATAAGAGGGATAAGTAAAATTTGGTTCCAAAGTTATTTATCAAACAGAGAACAGTATGTGGAGTACAACTCGAGCCGACCTCCAAACCGACATGTAACTTGCAGGGTCCCCCAGGGGTCTGTGTTGGGATCTATTCTCTTCTTAATTGACGTCAATGATATGATATACTCCACTGTTCTTTACCTACTGCCCTTTGCTGATGACACGACCCCGTTTACATCAGGATATGGCCTGAATACTCTGGAGACTAAAGTCAATACTGAGCTGTATAAAATACTCGACTGGTGCTGTTGTAACAACCCCCAGGCAAACGCCAATAAATGTAAATACATCCTGTTACACCCACCAAACAGTCCGCACAAATCTGATTTGCTAAACATATTTCTTAACGATACTAAGCTCTCGGCCGTAGATAACTCCCAACAAGATAAAGTGGTTAAGTTCTTAGGAGTATACCTTGACGATAATCTCAACTTTAAGTATCACACTTCCACAATATGTTCTAAGATGTCAAGCGCAATTTATTCTCTGAAAAAAAGTAAAAAACGTGCTTCCCAAGAAATCACTGAAATTATTGTACTATACGTTAGTTCATAGTCACTTGCTATATGCAATCCAAATCTGAAGTCATGTGTCATCCAACAGTAAAATAAATTCACTTCAAATACGCGCCATGCGAGTAATGTCTTGTAAGAAGTTTAATAGCCACACTGATCCCCTATTTAAGGCCAATAAGATTCGGAAATTTAACGATCTCTATAAATTGAACGTTTCCCTATTTATGCATGATTGTAAGAATGATAATTTACCGATTCTTTCAAAACATTTTTTCAATATACATTCTTCAGCTGGAAATCGAACAAGACAAGTTGGCATGATACAGTCGAACAAAGCTAGAACCCAATACTCTGCTAACTTGCCAACCATAGTTTCCCAAAGATCTGGAATGAAATTGATACCAACTTACGGGTCCTAACATCCAGGCACGTCTTCAAGAAACAGTTTGTTAATAAATGCATCGAAAGCTACTCCTCACATGTCAACTGTTCGTATCATATGTGACCGGACTGTAGGCCTAACGCTCAATGACATATGCACGCTTCCATATTTCCCCGTGGGATCCTAGAGAGAGAGAGAGAGAGAGAGAGAGAGAGAGAGAGAGACGTGCATGAGATTGATGGAGATGGGAAGGACAAGGCCAGTTCCACTTTGAAACAGATACTTCCACCTCTCCATCGCTCTCATGCCCGATTTGTAGTGCCTCTGCTCAAACCGCCGATTGTTTGGGTCCTTTTCACCACGGAAAAGGAAACCGCTTGCCGCAGGACTCCATCTGCCAGACCACAACTGGGATTTTAATGCTCATCCCAACTGACCTCAAATTGACGAACTTCAATGTGTTTTGACCTTTAACCCCACGTAGCTTCCGAAACTGATCAGCGCTGAATATTACCTTGTCATTCAATAGTGACGTGACGCTTGGCCCTCATTAGAACTAACTTCTGGAGCGTGTTCCAGTGGGTCTTGGGCTTTTGTTCCGTCTACAGGATATGATTTGCTTGGCTTCTTGCTCTACGTGGCGTGTAAAACAGGCCAGCGCTACTCACAAAATGCGGTATTCAAATTTTATTATATTTCTCAGTTTTTGTTTCGGAAGTGTAGCTTATGACCCCTCATTTAGAGCGAGCTCGTGGTACTCATTCTGGTGGGGAGTGGGGGTGGGGGGGGGGGGGTCATGAGCTGTGCTTGTGGGACTAGAAATGAAACTTGTTAGTAACTTAATTTAATTTGACTTAATTTAATTTAATTTAATTTGATTTGATTTATTTTTACATAATACAATCTAATTTAGTTTAATCTAATTAATAGAATAACCATAACAGGGACCGAGCAGGACTATTTAAAATACGCTCTAGCCTCGGAGCCTATTTTTTCAATTCATGCGCCAGATTTCAATTTCACACTGCTGTTTGTAACACACGCTGCAAGTATGTAATAGCTCTCATCATTTTCATTTAGTACACTATAGCAAACACTAATCTTCACTGTGGTTTCTGATCAAGTCTTGGCTGCCTATTTAGGGGATCTTGCTGGCCAATCCATAAACTCAATCCCCTCCCTCTGTCGATACTCACCGACAACATGGGCAACATGAGGACGGGCATTGTCGTCCATCAGAATGAATCTATCACCCACTGCACCTGCATACAACCTGACGTGGACATCCAGGATCTCATCACTATACAGCTGTGCAGTCAATGTACCACGTTCAAGGACACATAGCTCTGTACGTCCATCTCTGCTGATGCCGCCCCAGACCATGATTGGCCCTCCAACATAGCGGTCATGCTTGGTAATGTTGGCTGCATGGAATCGCTCTTCTGGTCTTCTCTATTCCCTAGGACGCCTTCTAGTCTTCTCTATTCCCTAGGACGCCTACCTATGTGGCCTAGACAGTACCTTGACTCATCCGTAAAAAGGCCAGGTCGCCAATCTTCTCTGGTCCATCCAACGTGGTCCATGGCCCATTCATATCATGCCTGGCTGTGGTTCTGGGACAGCGGAATGCGAATACATGGTCTTCTCGATCGGAGACCACCTTCGTGCAACCTTGCCCGGATGAATTCGGATTTACCCCGAATGCATTCTGAAGGTCACTGCGAAGCTGGGTTGCTGTGGCAAAGCGGTTCCTGCGGGCCTGAATTATCAAAATCAGGTCTTCAGCTGCAGATGTTGTCCTGCCTGGCCTGTGCCACTACCATGCCGTCGTCTTACTGGTGTGCCATACTGTTGAAATCGTGCCCAGGCGCTGGTGATCACCGTATGGTGCACACCAAGGGCTTCACTAACCTGACGATGGGTGGCTCCTTGCTCCACCATCCCTACAGCCCGTCACATTTCTGCTTCAGACAAATGTTGCCCTATTCAATCATTAAATCACAGGGGTTTGTGTTGAAATGAAGATTCAATACCCTATACATGTCATGTACATGTAGACAGTACACGAAAACATCATGAACATCAAGGGGTGCATGCTTTCCATGACTGTCACGAATAGTCTGCCTGTCAAGAGAGCTAATGTAAACACTGGGAACCATCTCAATACATCCCTCAATCATATCCACCAAAAATATCGCAATTATGTTCCAAGAACATTTGACAATGATGTGTCAAATATTTGGAGCTTAGCAAACTTTGAGTAGTATAGTTTTATTTACATATTTCCCGAGGGCAACAGGAAGAATTCCAACGTGGCTATGTTGTCTCCTAACAATGTGCAATTATATCTAATATATGTAAAATTCTCTGTACAAATCTAACATGTGAATTTGGTATATTGTTGAATAAACTTCATTCATTCATTCATTCATTCATTCATTCATTCATTCATTCATTCATTCATTCATTCATTCATTCATTCATTCATTCATTCATTCATTCATTCATTCATTCATTCATTCATTCATTCATTCATTTATTCGTTCATTCATTCATTCATTCATTCATTCATTCATTCATTCATTCATTCATTCATTCAATACTCCAAAATATTTGTTAAATCTTCTTCTCATGAACCAGTGTGTACAATGGTTTGACATTTGTTATGGAGCTTCCTTTTGAGGTATAAAAATCAAATTTGTTCAAAGTTCGTGAAGCAATATTTGGCTTTGTAATGGGAGGGGTAAGATTTTTTGCCCCGCCCCAAATTTCTATTTTCTGAATTGATGGTCCGATTTGAACCGATTTTGGTATGTGGTATTATTGGGCCATAAGTACCTGACTCGTGCAAAAAAAAATCTCGCATCCTCATGGAACCCCAGGAGGTAAAAATAGAAAAAAATTCAAACACCCATATTCCGAAACCACACGGAACAGAGAGCTGTTATTTAGTATGAAGTATCATTAGGACCTTAAGAATTGAATGGTGCCATCGGTTATGTTAGGATGTTCTGTGGAAGGCGTCGGAAAAATGCTGAGTCAGCAAATTTGCAAACATTTTATAAAACATTTTCGCCCGAAACAATGGTCAGAATATTTTGATATTCGGTATTCAGCATTCTTCTTCTTCAAATCCACCAGTCGGAATGCTTTCATATTTGGCATGCAACATCTCTAGTGGGGTCAGATTCAAGTTGCTCCAATTCGAGTGACTGGGTTTTTATTTGGGCTCCATATGGGAACTAGAAATTTAACTTTTGAGTTAATTTCTTCAAAATCATCTTCTTCAGATTCACCTGTCAGAATTCTTTCATATTTGGTTTACAACATCTCTAGGGGAGTTAGATTCAAGTAGTTTGTTCAATTTGGTTCCCTTGGTTAATATTTAGGCTCCCTATGGTAGCCGGAATTTTAACTTAGTGCAATATGAAGAAATTTCTTTGAAATTCTTCTTCTTCAGATCCAGCAGTCAGAATGCTTACATATTTTGTGTACTGCACCTCTAGGGAGATCAAATTCTATTGTGTTCAAATCGAGAGCCTGGGTTAATATTGGGGCTCCATATAGGAGCAGGAATTGGCCATGTAGTTGAAGAATTAAAACGTTTGCATTCAGTACCCTCTAGAGGTGTGTAACTAAGGTTAATCCACATAGGTTGTATCAAGAGGCTTCATAGGGGGTATCCACATTTTACAATATGATCATCTGAAGAAAAGGAATGATGCTCTGACTATTGTTGTCACTCCTGGGGAGCTCACTGATTGACAACCTGCGGATATGGATTGCTTAACCCTTTACCCAACGTAACGGCCAAAACCGGCCAGCGCTATTCTCAAAAATCGTCAATTAATTTTCTTTATTTTTTCATTTTTTGTCTCAAAAACATGGGTTATGACCCCTCGTTGGAACGAGCTCTTCGAGCTCGTTCCAACGAGGGGTCATAACCTATGTTTTTGAGACAAAAATGAAAAAAATTAGTTATTCAAGAATTATTTTAGCAAGTGTCGTCTGCTTTTCAGGTTAGGTAAGGGGTTAATGTTGTCTCATTATTAGACTCTGTTTAATCGTGTTCTGTAAAAGGTGAGCGCCTCAGGCCCCGTGGGTGCCTCTTGTTCTCCATTTTGTTGAAAAACATGGCCGACAGTGGCCATTTTGGATTCGACATATAAATTGTTAACACTCCATTAGGTCACACCTCTTAGCCTATATATTTGACATTTTATATTTAACTTTGGTATGATGTCTAGAGTTGAGTTATCAATTTGTCTGCATTTCATTGAAAAACATGGCCGCCACCGGTCACATTGTATTTGACATATATATGTAAATTGTCAACAATTCCATCAGTGCACCCAACAGGCTGCATCCCTCACTTGATTCCATATGTAGGTTTGGCGTGACATCTTTTCCGTAGAACATTGAGTGAATGACCTGGCGTTACTGGATCTTTCTAATTTGTCCAGTCCGTTCTTGGACAAGTTCAGCTGCAGGGTCAATGACACTTTATTTGAATTACCTTCTGGGCATCAGTGGAGTGATGGGTATGCAGATGTTCATTGATGAATTGCTTGAAAACACTTTACCAACTCATATACTCAACAATAGCATGTTTAAAATGGTTGCGAGCAATATACAGTGGGCCTCCCATTTTCAAAATCAAAAGACTGATGCACACCAGGTCAATGTTGGTAATCCACCAGATGCATCAAAATAATCAAGATGACTTTGTATTTTTTTATTGGGGTTTAGCGAAACATTGGACAAACAGTCTCTCATCATGTTGGACAATTTTATGGGTGGAGAATTAGGAGGAAGCAGGAGTACCCACAATCCACCAGCACAAGCTGGGTCAGCATTGCTTGAAGACAAAGAATCATTGACGTGCAGTATTCCTCATTACATAGTGTCAACGTGCCTCTACACTCTCTGGAGGTTATAAATTTCATATGTGTAAGGGTCCGGAAAATCCCTCTAGCATTTCAGTGCCATCTACCATCATATTCAAAGTTAGACTAATGTGCAGCTTCTCGATCATCCCCAATCATCCCACCACCCACCCCTCATAAGCTGCAGAGTTTTTCGTACTGGACGAATGCTCAGAAAAATGCACATCAGTGAATGTTGAGAGTAATCACTGAGCTGAAGTCATAAAGTCAACAGTTGGGAAACAAGACTGATTCCCAATCTGTTTAGAATATTTTGCGATTCAGCATCTGTCATTGAATAAGTCAATCTACTCCTACATGTACAGTTAAAACTAGAAGTCCGTCATGAAATGCGCACAAATAGCACGTCGACTTGCGCGTGAATGTGCGCATCATAACCATAGTAAGGCTATCAAATTATGTACATATGGCCTGTGCACAAGCAATGTTTCAGCCAATGGACCTCCGGGTAACCCGGAGGTTCATTGGCAGAAACATTGCCTGTGTTTGCTATGAGTAATCAGGAGAACCTGCCGTGCTTTGGGTGCCATTCGATATGACAATTGCGCGCAATTCCTACGCGCAATTAAGCCTAGATAAGCGAACAATTCGTGACAGGACTTCTAGTTTAACCGTACCTGCCCAATAAAAGTGGTGGGTGTTAGATAGTGATAGTCAGCATATTTTATGGGAAGTGGCAATAGTGATGACGTGTTTATCGTTATTAGGTGAGTAAATTCACGAGATTTACATTTAGTCTCATCTGAATGGTGGTTTTGTGTGGGTATCTGTCTTCAGTTATCCGTAGAATTGTCAGACACGATTTGGTGTTTGCTAATGAGTGTTTCTTTGAATAAATGACCAATATTAATATATGGGCAAACAAATAACTGGTGATTATACTTTTAGAGAAGAAAAATAATATTTAGCACTAACTGGTAACAAATACTTTTCTATATTTCAGAAGAATATACTGCAAGGTGTGATCGTAAGCAGGGCTCAAAATAAGCGGTGTCGCGTCGCTTTTTGCTATGCAAAACTTGCAAAAAGCTACACAATGTTCAATTATGTATAGCATTTTGCGATACAAGATAATCAACTGCAGCGTATTAGGCTGCAGTTGATTATCTTGTATCGCAAAATGTAAATGAAAATTTGCAAACACATTTGAAAACTAGTTCACTGATGCTTTACTTCTGATTGTGAAATATTCCAGGCATAACTCAGATTAACTCTCCATCAAGCATCATTAGCAACTTAATATGTAAGATGAATTCTATTGGTTTAAATTCTTCCTGTTTTTACAACATTTTGCATAAAATGTCCATTAAAAATAACTTCAAGCCCATCAAATTAAAAATCCCAACTTCCATTTTGAGAACACTGTTAAACAACCACGACGTCATTTAAAAATATCCAAGTCCATGTAACCCTTAAAGGCAGTTCAGTTAAAAAAAACATAGTAAATGTTTCATGTGTTGCAGGTCATTTGGAAATGCCCAGAAATGGATGGAAACTATTCTATCTACTTAGAAGAATTCAATACAAAACAGCATAACATAACTCCGGTATACAAAAATAGCTATGCAATTTTTACAAAATGCTATTCATTTTTTGGAAATGTGTAGCATTTTGCTACGCATAGAAAAAAAGTTATTTTGAGCACTGATCTTAAGTGGTATCTGAACTAAGACAGCCGGAAAATTATGTAGCTGGGGTGGGGGCTCTTATTTTGTGTTGCAGTTAAAAGTGAGGGGTCATGCATTGGTTTAACTTGGAAGAGGGTGGGGAGGGGGGGATGTAATTGCGTTTTGGGGATTCTGATCCAGAAAAAAAACACCAGTGCACTAGTGAACTAACGATGTACCAAACGGATGCGGGTAATCCACTAGTTTCCTAAATTTACATAGATCGCACAGTAGGCTACTAATGGTACTATTATATATGATACTGAAGAATTAACAGGCTGACCAAGAGGTATCCTCAATATTTAAAGGGACAACAAAATACAAACAAATCATGTGGTTGATGGACATTGATTTACAATTACATGCAACGTATATGCTATACATGCAGGTGGTAATTAGTGCATACTAAACTATTCCAATCTCATTGGGAAAGGGTCCAGTTCCCATTTCATTGGGAAAAAATTGAGTCATGTGCCCCATAATTTGAGATTTAAAAAAAAAAAATTAAATATATGGAGAAACAAACAAATTTACTGTTTCATTGATGCCCTTCTCATAAAAGGATCCAGGAAACAATAATCAACAAATATTATAAAGTAACAGAATCTGCCCTATCTCTGACAATTATCACTAAAGAAGAAACAGAAGCATTAGTCAGCCTAAAAGAGAAATGCATTGGGATTTGTGTAGTGGGTTGTTGGGAAAAATTATGTCTATGGGCAACTGCGAATGGGTCCCATAGACACTCTGAATCATCACTGTACACATTTCATTCAACCTTGAGCATATTATTGTTAAATATATGACAACAAACTTTTATATATTAACTAGCTACATTTCTAGTCCTAAGTATAATATCACTTCATAATAAACAGTACAAATGACCATGATTTTTTGTACATTTTTTCTGCATGCATTGATACACTCAATGGCCATTAAAACTCTTTTTAACCAGTTTTCGTCATTTTCAATGGTTTAATTCCCCTTCATTTTGTTTTAAGGCTACTATTGTCAGCATTATTTTATTTAATGCCCATTATTTTTGGGATGTACATTCTGATTTCCATTAATTTATTGCATTCTCTTTTAACGGACATTATTTTTCTAGAAATCGGGTTATAAAACAAAGTGATTACTTATTTTAATGTGTTTTAATGGGCATGAAACAAATAAAACACATTTTAATGGCATTTTTAGTCGAGTGTGATGAAGTCAAACTCGACTTATAGTTTGATGAATGGCGGGCGGGCGTTTGGGTGGACGGGCGTTTGGGCGGACGGGTGAACTGAAGGGAATTTCGTAAATAATTGGTTTCCGGACGATAACTTGATAATGGTTCAACCCACGTTCATGAAACTTCATAGATAGACTGGCATCGGTAATAGGAAGAAGTTTGTTTATCTCAGATCTGCTAGATCAACGTACGAGGTCACAATGACCTTGAACATACTAAATCGTAAACAATTGGTTTCCCGATAATAACTTGACTATGGTTGAACCCACGTTCAGGATGCTTCACATGTAGGTTGGTCTTGATGAGAGAAGGAACTCTATTTACTTTGCACTTGCTAGGCCAAAGATCAAGGTCACAGTGACCCTGAACATAGTAATCAAAACAATTGGTTTCCGGATTATAACCCGATAACGGTTTAACCCACATTTATGAAACCTCATAGGTAGGTTGGCCTTGGTAAGATAAAGAATTCTATCTATATTGGATGCGCTAATTTAAAGGTCAAGGTAACTGTGACCCTGAACATAGTATCACGTAAACATTTGGTTTATGCACGATAACCTGATAATGGTTCAACCCACAATCATAAATCTTCATGAATCTTCATAGGTAGGTTGGCCTTGGTGAGAAGAAGAACTCTATATATATATTGAACTTGATAGGTTAAAGGTCAAGGTAACAGTGACCTTGTATATAGTAAATCGTAAACTATTGGTTTCTGTATGATAACTTGAAAATGGATCAACCCACATAAGAAGAAAGTCTCGGGCTTTTCAGGGAATATTGGCAGGACCACGGTGCAGGGCCTCGGAAGTGACGTCATGTCACGTGACCTAGTGGCGCCATGTTGTGTTATCATGGTAACCCGCGTGAGTGGCTATCTTGAGACGCCATCCCCATAGTGATACATGGGATTAGTGCGCATGCGCAGCGCGTGTTGTTAGGGTGATACGTTTTTCCGTCGTCCATTTTGTATACTGGAGGCCGCCATCTTGGTTTCTATGGTAGCACGTGGTTGCTATGTCACCCAATTTTTCAGCAATAGGACGGGGGTATGTTCGGAGGGTATGTTCCTTTGTAGGAGAGTAAATCTAATTACCACAAACAACCCACCAACTTATATTATTTCGAATTCTTTCAGAATCCTCTGCTTCTATCTATATATGCAATAGTTTTCGTCTACCTAGGCATGTTCCTTTGTCATGGAGTATGCTCCAGTAGCGTAGAAGAGGCTATTAGTTGGAACAGCTTTGCTTATTATTACTATATTTAGCTATTCTGGTCTATTTTTGTTAGTTTTGACCCTATTCCAAGTACTCTTGTTGTTTCATTTATCTAGATCCTTTATATAACCAACCAATCACATTGCTTGATTTCCCATAATCTGTATACAGAGTTATCTCCCCTTATTAAAATGATTCTCGTCACCTCTATATCCAATGGCCATATCCCCAGGCACCCCAATTTCGGCACCCCTTTTTTGAAAAACATATGGCCTTAGGCACCCCTTTTTGTCGTATGAGGCCATGAGGGCTATGTAAAAGCCCTCAATGAGGCCTCATTTATTATCCCTCATAGCCTCATTGAATTTTGAGGTCATGGGGGGGCCTTGAAAAATCCCTCAATGAGGTACCATTTACTACGACTCTTATCCTCATTTCGGTATTTAACAGCCAAATCCCCAGGCACCTCAATTTCGGCATCCCTTTTTGGAAAACATATGGCCTTTGGCCCCCCTTTTTTGTCGTATGAGGCCATGAGGGCTATGTAAAAGCCCTCAATGAGTCCTCATTGATTATCCCTCATAGCCTCATTGAATTTTGAGGTTATGAGGACCATTAAAAATCCCTCAATGAGGTATAATTTACTACGACTCTTAGCCTAATTTCAGTATTTAACAGCCATATCCCCAGGCACCCAATTTCTGCACCCCTTTTTGGAAAACATGGCCTTCGGCACCCCTTTTTGTCGTATGAGGCCATGAGGGGTATGTTATAGCCCTCAATGAGGCCTCATTTACAATCCCTCATACCCTCATTGAATTTTGAGGTTATGAGGACCATTAAAAATCCCTCAATGAGGTCTAATTCACCATCCCTCTTAGCTTCATCTCGGTATTCGAGAATACCTGACATTATATTATTTGAGGATACTAGTTGGACTTTACATCCGGGTACTTCATGCTACATCCGGGTACTTCTGTTGGGAAAGGTATAAAAAGGGTGTTGGTATGAAAATAATCTCATTTGTGTCCTGACCGTCGTCGAATGAAGACATGTAACCAATTCGTTGCAGATACTGTTCCGAGTTATTTTCGAGATCGGATATTGCCAGAAGACGCCAGAAGAATCATCATCGGCTCCACTGCAGGTATTGTACGAAGTTGTTTACCCGATCATTCAGTGCTCGTAGGCATGAAGAACATAACTGTCCAAGAAAAACAGAAGAGGAGAGAGATACTGAAGATTCCATGACTGACCAGAATAAAGCACTTTTAGAATTTTTACGGAATGCTGACAAGGTGGAAATCGATGCCGTTCTACGCGCTGCTGATGAAGATTTGATTACCTGTTTATGCAAATGTGCTACCAACATCCTCGAAGATAAGATACCACTGAATTTGGCTGAATTTGATGA
Source organism: Pictodentalium vernedei (assembly GCA_031216915.1). Lineage (NCBI taxonomy): Eukaryota > Metazoa > Mollusca > Scaphopoda > Dentaliida > Dentaliidae > Pictodentalium > Pictodentalium vernedei. The sequence continues at coordinate 767,952,784 of CM062295.1, forward strand.
CCTGCGAAAATACGAACATGTATTGAAGCTGCTAACAGATGATGGAATTTCTCCTGTTATAAAAAAGATGTATAGTACGAAAGAGTTGCTTTCTATCGGCGCTTATCAACCCAGTCCTAGCTCTGAAAAAAAGTATAAAAGGAGTGTTGGTGTGAAAATAAACTCATTTGTTCTACGACCACGACAGAGTGAAGTCATGAAAGTCCATTGCTGCAGATAATGCAAACAGGCCTTTTCCAGATCAGACAACATGCACAGACACGAGAATGCTTACTGTCCTATGAGGAAATCGGAAACATCGAGCAACACTACAAGACTAGAACAAAATTAGATACACTGCGAATCCTATCTGATGCGGATCGATATGAAGCCAAGACTATACTAATGACGGCAAGTGATGATTTGATACAATGTATATGTGATTGTGCCTCAAACATCTTGAAGGGCGCAATACCTATAACCAAATCTCAGAGAGCTAAGCTGTTTCCACACAAGTACGAAATAAGGAGAATTGCCTCACCAAAGACAGAACTATCTTATCGGAAAAGAAGACGGCTCATACAGAAAGGAGGATTTTTAGGGAAGTTAATCAAACCCGTCATCAATGGTCTGTCCGATATCCTATAAAAGGGTCGTGCTCATAAGAAACTTGCTATTTGTAATCTGACCTTCGAAGAGAGCGGACGCAATGCAATCTAGTTGTGCACCAAAACATTGGTCAAGAGATTCGGACTCTGATGAATCGTCGGAACTATCAGAAGATATGGAATATGAAGAAGAAGAAGACGAAGAAGAGGAAGAAGACGTTTCTACGATGGGAACTATCGTCCAAAGTGCCTACGACAAATACCAAGACGATTTTGACAAGCCTCATGAACAAATATATCGAGGATGGAATGGACAGTGAGGATGCTGTTGGAACAGCATATAGAGCACTTCAAAAGAGTGTCAAAAAGCCATTAGTGAGAAATACATTAATACCCTTGTCTACATTCGAAATTTTTGCAACGACTCAATTCACAAGAAAATTCAAGAAACTGCCAAGCGTCTTCGTGAAGAAGAGTATTTTGACTTTGAAGAATCCCAGAAACGCCATTCCGAGTAGATGAAGAAGAAGAAGACGATTAGGAAAAAGTATAAAAGGGGTGTTGGTATAAAAATAAATTCATTTCCGTTTTTAACGTCGAAGAGTGAAGATGTCTGTGTCAATAACAGTGCTCAGATTCAAAGATGACTTACACATGCAGATCTTCAAGAATGATGCTGGATTAAAACTGACTTCCGAGGAACTGACCCAAGTGAATCGTGTGGTAAATGCAGCCAAGAGAAAAAATCTGGACATGGATGCTGGTGGAAAGAAACAAAGATGTGTGGATACTGGCCGATTAGTAAACAAAAGAATAATGACAGAAGAATTGACTGATGCTTCCAATACAAACAAGAATGAAGTTACTACTGCAGACAAAGTTTCTACAGAAACAAAGAAAGATGTTTCCATTAAGAAAGATGTTTCTACTAAAGACAAGAAAAAGATGCCTACTCCCATAAAAGAATGAAGTTACCACTACGAATGAAGTTACTACTGAAGCTAAGAAGGATGTTTCCACTCAAACCACAAATGAAGTTACTACAAAGAATCAGAAGACTTAAGTTACTACTATGAAACAGCTAGAGAAAGGGGAACCCAAAGATGCCAGGCAGGAAATTAAAGCAACCAACAAAGTCAAGTTACCAGCAACCAATGAGAGGATGTGTTTTATAAAGAACCTAGCCATGCAATGGGAAGAAGCTCCAACCCAAAATAAGATGAAATGGTTAGCTCATGCGAGAAGAACTACAAAGACAAATGCCTTGAGAAATTGAATTGTATACTTGAATAAAAATGAAATGTTATATATATTGTTGCTTGTTTTTTATCAGCTACCCAACAGAAGTACCAGGATGTAGCATGAAGTACCCGGATGTAAAGTCCAACTAGTATCCTCAAATAATATAATGTCAGGTATTCTCGAATACCGAGATGAGGCTAAGAGGGATGGTGAATTAGACCTCATTGAGGGATTTTTAATAGTCCTCATAACCTCAAAATTCAATGAGGGTATGAGGGATTGTAAATGAGGCCTCATTGAGGGCTTTTACATAGCCCTCATGGCCTCATACGACAAAAAGGGGTGCCGAAGGCCATGTTCTCTAAAACGGGATGCCGAAATTGGGGTGCCTGGGGATATGGCTGTTAAATACTGAAATGAGGCTAAGAGTCGTAGTAAATTATACCTCATTGAGGGATTTTTAATGGTTCTCATAACCTCAAAATTCAATGAGGCTATGAGGGATAATAAATGAGAACTCATTGAGGGCTTTTACATAGCCCTCATGGCCTCATACGACAAAAAAAAGATGTGCCGAAGGCCATATGTTTTCCAAAAAGGGGTGCCGAAATTGGGGTGCCTGGGGATATGGCTGTTAAGTACCGAAATGAGGATAAGAGTCGTAGTAAATTATACCTCATTGAGGGATTTTTCAAGGCCCTCATGACTTCAAAATTCAATGCGGCTATGAGGGATAATAAATGAGGCCTCATTGAGGGCTTTCGCATAGCCCTCATCGCCTCATACGACAAAAAGGGGTGCCTAAGGCCATATGTTTTTCAAAAAGGGGTGCCGAAATTGGGGTGCCTAGGGATATGGCCATTGGATATAGAGGTGACAAGAATCATTGTAATAGGGGGAGATAACTCTGTATACAGATTATGGGAAATCAAGCAATCTGATTGGTTGGTTATATAAATGATCTAGATAAATGAAACAACAAGAGTACTTGGAATAGGGTCAGAACTAACAAGAATAAACCAGAATAGCTAAATATAGTAATAATAAGCAAAGCTGTTCCAACTAATAGGCTATTCTACGCTACTGGAGCATATTCCAGGACAAAGGAACATGCCTAGGTAGACGAAAACTATTGCATATATAGATAGAAGCAGAGAATTCTGAAAGAATTCGAAATAATATAAGTTGGCGGGTTGTTGGTGGTAATTAGATTTACTCTTCTACAAAGGAACATACCCTCCGAACATACCCCGTGCTACCATAGAAGCAAAGATGGCGTTCTCCAATATACAAAATGGACGACGGAAACTCGTATCACCCTAACAACACGCGCTGCGCATGCGCACTAACACCACGTATCACTATGGGGATGACGTCACAAGATGGCCGCTCACACGGGTTACCACGACAACACAACATGGCGCCACTAGGTCACGTGACATAACGTCACTTCCGAGGTCCTGATCCGAGGTCCTGCCAATATTCCCTGAAAAGCCCGAGACATACTACTCACATACGTGAAACGTATGCAGGTTGGCCTCGGTGAGAGGAAGAACTCTGTATATACTGGATTCGCTAGGTCAAATGTCAAGGTGATATTGAACATACTAAATCATTAACAATTGTTTTCTGGATGATAACTTGACAATGGTTCAACACATATACGTGAAACGTCATATATATAGTCAAAAAAGAAAGTCTAATGAACTTTGAGGAGCATTTTGTTTAGTATTATCGACTTTAATCCCAAACAAATTATTGTAAATTCATATTTTGAGACTAGCTGTATTAATTTGCATAATTTCATGTTCTTACTGTTGCCAGCGTCACGTGGGGACGTCGCAATTCAGACATGGGGTTAAATGAAAAGTTCACTCATGCAGTCAACACCTTGTATGTCCACCGTTTGCCACTTGGGTGACAAGACATCGACGGCGCATGGACCTGATAAGTATCTGGATGTCACTCTGTGGTATTGCCTTCCACTCCTGCCAGAGAACATTACGTAAATCGCCTAAAGTTTGAAGATCATGTAGTATTTCGGACCTCGCGAGATGAACGGTCAAGGTCACAGTGACACTGAACATAGTAAACCATTGGTTTCGGGATGATAACTTGATAATGATTCGAGCCACATTCATGAAACTTCATAGGTAGGTTATCCTTGGTGAGTGGAAGACCGCTATTTATTTTGGACTCGAATGGTCAAGATCACAGTGATTTTGAACCCACGAGATGAACGGTCAAGGTCACGGTGACCCTGGACATGGCAAATCGTAAACAATTGGATTATGGACGATAACTGGAAAATTGTTCAACCCACTTTCCTTAATCTTCACATTTTGGTTGGTCTTGATGAGAGGAAGAACCCAATTTATTTTGGAATTACTAAGTCAAAACTGAAGGTCACAGTGACCCTTCACATAGTAAATAGTAAACAATTGGTTTCCCGACGATAAGTTGATAATGATTAAACCCACGTTTGTGCTGTCGTAACTACTCGACATTGCATCGATGATAATATCGGCATTTTTAATGCTTAACTGGTAGAGTGCTGGAAGCCCATATTTGGGCTTTATTCTGAATTGGATGTGCTGCAACTTAATGGCTTCATATTCTATGGATGAGCATCATATAATTTTTGAATTGAAATTATTTAGTCTGCGAGGATTTGCCTTGTTACAATTTATGGGAGAGTGCCACTAGTCACTCTCCCATAAATTGTAACAAGGCAAAGAGACGTGGACAAATTTGGATGACCAACAATAATTTAGCACTCTACCAGTTAAACAGTACATTGGTCATTAAAGTGAGGTATTTTACTGGGTTAGACATCAACCCGTGATTTGTTTTTGTTGCAAGAATTTATAGGTAAACATAATGGATTTATTTGAAATAATGGGGTTTAAATGGGTTGTTTGTACAGTAGTGTCAGCTGCAGAGTTTTCCTACTGAAAGAATGCTCACCAAGATGCACATCAGTGAATGTTGAGAGTATTCAGTGAACTGTAGTCAGAAAGTTGCCAGTTGGTAAGCATGACTGGCTTCTGATTGAAATAATGTGATTCCCAACCTGTTTAGGTTATTCTGCCAGTTAACATCTGTCATTGAATAGGTCAGTCTACTCATACATGTACCTGCCCAATAATAGTGATGGTTGTTTGATAGTGATAGTCAGGATATTTGACTGGAAGTGGCAGTTGTGATGACGTGTTTATCGTTATAAGGTGAGTACATTGACATTTGAGTTTTACATTTACGCTCCTCTGTTTGGTGGTTGTGTATGGGTAGCTGTCTTCGGATATCCATAGAATTGTCAGATACGATTTGGTGTTTGCTAATGAGTGTTTCCTTGAATAAATAGCCCGTATTAATAAATACACAAATAAATAACCGGTTAAAATACTCTTAGAGAAGAAAAATAATATTTAGCACAAACTAGTAACAAATAGTTTTCTATGTTTTAGAAGACTATACTGCAAGGTGTGACCTTAAGTGGCATCTGAACTAAGACAGCTGGAAAATTTAGTAGCTGGGGTGGGGGCCCTTATTTTGTGTTGCATTTAAAAGTGAGGGGAAATGCATTAGTCTAACTTGGAATATGGGTGTGGGGGTGAAACGTAATTGGGATTTTGGGGACTCTGATCCAGAAAAAAATGCACCAGTGAACTAACGATGTACCAGACGGATGTCGGTAATCCACAAATTTCCTAAAATTGCCTAAATCACACAGTAGGCCTACTTTTTGGCATGATTTTGGGGGACCAACTACTTCGACGCACGCTCAAATAATCGCTGTGTCGAAAAGTAAGTTCTTTGGTATTAAGGATGAGTGAATACCAAGCCATTTAATGTATAAACCCATGGACCAGGATAATAATAAGAATGTTGTTGAAACTCAATTGTTTACTATTTTCAACATTGTTGTGCAAATTGTGAGAGTGTGGGGGCTGGTTCCATCCGCGGCTCTGTGGTCTTTAATGTTTTTTGAAGTGACTATTAAGAATGTAATGTCTTTTTGTAGACGAAATGTTCAGTGCCGTCTTGCCATGAGGTGCAACAACTAAAATGTGAGTTTCTTCTTTTTCATTGAAAGCGACTATAAATCACGTTTTGTTCACAACTTTTATTTTAATATGATACAGTCAAGTATTCTGTATCATCCACAGTTAAAACTAGAAGTCCTGTCACGAATTGTGCGCTTATCTAGGCTTAATTGCGCGTAGGAACTGCGCGAAATTGCCATATCGAATGACATCCAAAGCACGGCATGTTCTCCTGATTACTCATCACAAACACAGGCAATGTTTCTGCCAATGGACCTCCGGGTTACCCGGAGGTCCATTGGCAGAAGCACTGCTTGTGCACAGCCCACTTGTACAGAATTTGGTAGCTTTACTATGGTCATAACGCGTAGATTAACGCGCAGATTGACGCGCTATTTTCGCGCATTTCATGACAGGACCTCCAGTTTTAACTATATGAGATAAATGTTTTCAGAACAAAACAGTGCGTAGAAGTAAATTAATGGATATGAATATAATAAATATAGAACTGTTTGAAAAATCGAGGTAGGAATTCTGTGTCCTCCATTGTGTTATATTATAGTATTCATAATGGCCGCTATAAGTTATGCTTGTCTAATAATATTATTGTATTAATAAATCATTGTTGGTGGTGAGCCCCCTGTGATTTAACTTTCTTGTGTCTCTTTTGTAAGCCAATTCTGGGGGTGCATGACAATGGTATAACTTTCCCCTTTGCAGTTTTCTTGCTCTACCTGTGCAGTATGTGAAGAGTGGATTATGACTACAAGTAAATCACCCATGGAGTGGAGTTGTAATCCAAAGTATCACTTTCAAATTTCGAACATATACAGTTAAAACTAGATGTCCTGTCATGAAATGCGCACAAATAGCACGTTGATCTGCGCGTTAATGTACGCGTTATGGCCATGGTAAAGCTATCAAATTCTGGACATATGGCCTGTGCACAAGCAAGGTTTCAGCCAATGGACCTCCGGGTAAATTGGCAGAAAGAGTGCATGTGTTTGCCATGAGTAACCAGGAGAACCTGCAGGGATCTGGATGCCATTCGATATGGCAATTGCGCGCAATTCCACCGCGCAATTGAGCCTAGATAAGCGCACTATTCATGACAGGACTTCTCGTTTTAACTGTGTACAAAAAAACACAAGCAATGTTTCAGCCAATGGACATCAGACTTTAACCTGGTGGTCCATTGGCTTTAACTTTGCTTGTGATTGCTATGCTTTGCAACAAATTTGTAATTATTGCTTGGGAGGAATTACCACTCTCTGAGTGATTTAGTGACAATACTCTCCCCACGTACAGTATTATAAACCACCACATGCCCTGAAAAAAGTAAATTTAGAACTTGGGAAAAAATCACTCAGTATGGGTCAGTTTTGATAGTAAGCATCAGAATGCCATTGATGACCCATATACCCTTTATAGTGCCCCTAAACCATTAAGGATGTCTCCCATTTTTATTTATTTCAAGATGGAGATTTTGTTTTGCAGTATGTTAAGATTAGAGCGTGGAAATCGTTAACCGGTTGGCTGGTAGAAACCACTATAAGGGCTTTAAAAAGAATAAGGGTGCTGTAGCAAAAAACAACATTTTCCTTGCTTTTGTTTCATATTCAGTCAAACGTAAATAATATTTTGCTTATAAAAATGTTTTATTACAAATTTTTTTGTAATAAAAAAATACTGGATAGCAAAATAGACTACCAAAAATAATCTCGCCTTCAACCAGTTAAAATAACTAATAAATATGATATTTTTGGACCTGAAACCGTCGTTATTTTTGGGGTACATATAAAAATAAACAAAAAAGATAAACACTGAAAAACTGAGGAGATAAGTATTTATAAATAAATTACAGGTTCCCCATTTCTTCAGTTTTACCTATTGTCATACCAGGGTTTAACAACACGTTTGACAGCCAGAATCACCTTGTGCCAAACAGTTTTACTGGTGGAGAAGCCAGAGTACCTGAAGAGAACCACCATACAGTGGTGAGCAACTGTCAAGAGACATTCCCTGCCTTCACATGTACATCAGACATGCAAATAGTCCGATTTCAATATAACTTTTGCTGAAATCCACTATTAATATAATATTATAATGTTTTTTTCAGGGCGTTGCCTTCTTTAGTGGTTCAAGTGAAATGACTAACAATCTAATGACCTGAAAATACAGTTAAAACTAGAAGTCCTGTCCCGAATTGTGCGCTTATCTAGGCTTAATTGCGCGTAGGAATTGCGCGCAATTGCCATATCGAATGGCATCCAAAGCACAGCAGGTTCTCCTGATTACTCATAGCAAACACAGGCAATATTTCTGCCAGTGGACCTCCGGGTTATCTGGAAGTCCATTGGCTGAAACATTGCTTGTGCACAGGCCATATGTACAGAATTTGATAGCCTTACTATGGTCATAACGCGTAGATTAACGCGCAGATCGACGTGCTATTTGTGCGCATTTCATGACAGGACTTCTAGTTTTAACTGTATATATATAAAAAATACATTTTGGTAATATTACCTTCTTTAGAGGTCCAATAGAAATGATTAACAATTTAATGGCCTGAACTGCCGAGGTCTTATGAGCAGTCCCAGATGAAGTCAAGGGCTGTTAATAAGATAGAGTACAGTTAATCATTATGTACTGGAAGGTCGCTAATAGAGTCATAAGTTCCGGGGCGCCAAGGTCATGTTATTACTATTATAACCACCAATGCATATGTATATGAGAATACTACTACAACCAGGGTCACATCGTGTCGAACAGTTTTAAGGATGGATCAAACTGGAGTATTTAGAGGGAACCACCAAAAACAATGCTTTTGAAAATAACAATCACACCCAAGGGATGCTTCACCCGCACTGTCAGTAAATAACTCAATAACTTCGTTGGAGGACCATAAAGTATCAGCAAAATAGAAAATACCGTTGATGCTCTCGAGAAAAAACAACCAAATGGCTGGATCTTCCCTCATGCCAACACTAACTCTGATGAAGTGGTGAGGACGCTCCAATCATACAGTTAAAACTAGAAGTCCTGTCCCGAACTGTGCGCTTTTCTAGGTTTAATTGCGCGTGTGAATTGCGAGCAAATGCCATATCGAATGACATCCAAAGCACAGCAGGTTCTCCTGGTTACTCGTCACAAACACAGGCAATGTTTCTGCCAATGGACCTCCGGGTTACCCGGAGGTCCATTGGCAGAAACATTGCCTGTGCACAGCCCACTTGTACAGAATTTGATAGCCTTACTATGGTCATAACGCGTAGATTAACGCGCAGATCGACGTGCTATTTGCGCGCATTTCATGACAGGACTTCTAGTTTTAACTGTAGCATCATAAAAATGTCTATTAAAAGCTCGACCCACAGGTATCACCCTGGAACAAAAATTCAAACTACCTACTTGTGATTGCAAGTTTTTTAAAGTGATTGTCTTTCTTGCCAACACACCAGCTATCATTTCCCTTAACTGCAGAACTTTCGGATAGGGAATTCTAATTTCCATCCGTAACCTATCGATTTCCAGACCTAAATAATTCAAGGTGGAAGAAGGGGCTACTGTTTTTTCGGGTACTAAAGGAACCCCAAGCCTCTCACATACAGACTCAAATGAACGTGTGCCTTTGGCACACTCATCTGTATCCATGGAGCCAGCAAAAAGAAAATCATCTAAATTATGTTTCACCAAGTTAGTTCCAGTGTCCTGCTGTACACACCAATCAAAAAAAAAAAACAGGCACAGTTTTCGAATAAAGGACAGGAAATTTTACATACCATAGGTAAACATTTGTCCACAAAAACCACTCGTCCACTCTGTACCCCAGCAAGTGAAAATCATCCGGGTGAATTGGCAAAAGCCTAAAAGCAGATTTAACATCCATTTTTACCTAGCAGGGACCCCGGACCCAATTTTGCAATCATTTCGGTGATGGCATCAAATGTGGTATACTGCACCGAGCAAAATTGGGTATCAATAAAATCATTCTCAGGATATGAAAGATGGGTAATTTAACGAAAACTGTCATGTGCTTTGGGAACTAACCCCAGTGGCGATAGTCGCAAATTACAGAGTGGAGGAGTGGAAAAAGGACCGACAATACGTCCCAGGTCAATTTCGTTAAATAGTTTGTTTATCAACTCAGACTTGTGAGCATGTTCAGATTTAAGATTGCCACAGGACAGTGGCACTTTTAGGCCCTCATATTTAAGCTTAAATCCCTCTGTAAACCCAGAAATTAACTGAACAGCAACTTCCTGATCGGGATAGCTTAACAATAGGCTACTCAAAACTTTAACGTCTATTGGGGACGAACCTGGATGAGTTAAATCTTGACTGGTTTGTTAGTCGAAAGACTGGTGCTGAATGACGCTGGTATAGCAGGGGTGGTCGAACATTACAAAGTGTTCCCTGCAATGCTCATGTGCAGGTCAACATGGGATGACCCGTATTGCAGTTTAAACAAAGGTGCATGAACTGACATGGGCTGCGAGAACAAGCACCCTTATAATTGAAATCAAAACACTCTTTTGGCTTAGACATAGAATGGCTAGGTTAAGTTGCCGCTTCATTGTGCATATGAAGGAGCCACAACTCCGTATCAACACTACTCCAAGACAAATCGGGATTCCGAACCCGTTTTAAACGAAATTGCTCAGCGTATATCTTCCACCAAGACCTCATATTCTACTAGCCCCGAGCCGCACCGTAAAGATATATTTAAACATAGCTTGTGTGTCATCGGGATGGATCGATAAGTATACCGATGCAAAAGTCAGCATTCCATCAGTCCAATGGTGGATATATGTAATTTTCAATTTCTTAGTGTTCATGCCCACAACAATTTGGCCATCAATGAAACGCAGAGATTGTTCACACCATTATTCAGCGTGTACCACAACATTCAGTAGATTCGACAAATCAACATAGTCACCATTAAAAATCTTGTCCCTCATCTGGGGAGATAAGTACGCTCCTAGGGAATCAGAGGCCAAGGGGATGGCAAGATCATAAATAGGTACGACAGGAAACGAAGACCTACCTGTATTATCAGATTCATCTGGTGAGTCTAGGTGCAAACGAATAGGGTCTGTATGTACACTGTTTGTCACGGTGGTAACTGCGGGAGCCGCCCCGGCAGTACATTTGGCACGAGTTGGTGTTCCCTTAGCCCCTGCTCCTCCTCGACCTCCTGCATATGGGCTGGAACTCTGCCTCTTACTATTCCTCGTTGCTTTTGGCATTGTGTATCGATGATTGATGACCGAAAAAGAAATTAAGCACTTGGGTAAAAACATGACCCCCCCCCCCCCGCCCCCCCCCCCCCCCACACACACACACACACTGCTGCAATTAAAAACCTTCTTTGAGACTGCCGACCACCAAAGCAGTCATCATGGCAATTCCAGTAAATAATAATAATAATAATTTGGTCTGCCGATCCCAACAGACAATTATGGCAAGCCCCAGTCAACAATAAATCAATAATACTAATTTGGGCTGCTGGTCCCAACAGGCAAATATGGCAAGCTCCAATCAACTGTACATGTAAATCAATGCAAAACATCAATAAAGCATTCTGGGCTACCGACCACCAAAGCAGTCATCATTGCCAGTCCCAGGAAATAATAATAATAATTTGGGCTGAAGCCCTCAACAAGCAATTATGGCAAGCTCCCAAGTATTATGGCAAGCTCCAATCAACAAAATCAAAAATACAGTTTGGGCTGCCGTCCCCAATAGGTAAATATGGCCAGCCCCATTCAACAACACATATTAATCAAAGGAAAATATCAATAAAGTATTCTAGGCTACCGACCGCCACAGCAGTCAACCGCGGTAAGCCCCAAGAAATTATCAAACAAAAGAAAAACGACCGGGCTACCCGCCACCAGGCAATTATGGCAATCCCGATTCAATAATAACCCCCCCCCCCCCCACCCCGCCACCTCCAAGCAGCGCAGTGTTACCCAGCTGTATTGGGTTTATACGCCCCCTGTTGTTTGCACTTGTTTCGGTAAATAAATCACGTGGAAAAGAGTACCGTTACGTTCGGCTTAATCGGTTTGTTGTGGGTACAAAACAACAGCAACTGTGTTGCAAATTCCTCAGCATGCCAGGTGGGAAAGATTCAACAGCAACCGATGTCTCTGACGGGTACTTCGGCAGGCCCCGAATAAGAAAAATTAAGACGTGTCAATGCATCCCAATGTTTACAATCTATGAGTTAACTGCCACAGCTCAGCCAGGTCCAATCACACGGCCGATGACCCGTCACGTAAGGGGTCGTCCAACCTAACTTTGGTCAATTTTTTGACATTTTTCCCAATGCCTCAGAAACAGATAAGAGAAGTAAGGAAAGGCAAATTATATATCAAAATAATGAGTAAAGTGCATAGAAAAGGTACATATAATTGTTTTCAGGAAAAAAGTGAAATTTATGATTTTGAAGAAGATTAATTTGCCAATGGCATAAGTAACGAACCGGTAAAACCACAAAATAATCGGTAATTCGAAGGCCTTGTCCTCAATATAATGATAACATACTACAGACTCGGAGAAAGCATTTTTTTGACACACACTCTGGTGGGTTTTGATGTTTGAATGTAATAACACCAACACAAATTTTGGATGTTCCGGATGTGGCCATGTTTCAATGATGTTTAGTCCGGTCATGTGATTACGATGTGGTTCTTGCAGAAATACTCAATTTGGGAAATCATAAGAATTCAAGGACGTGATCACGCCCTTTATTTGTTCGAGACAATGTATGAGCGGATTTGCAAACAGGTGACAGCAAATGCTTGAGCTGTTAATGTCATAACTGCAAAATATGGTTCGAAATTCCCTCTCGTGTTTACAGGCCGTCTGAACTTTTTTGTTGACAAAACATCCGAATTATTGCGCACTAGAAAGACAACATGAACTACTTGTAAAAAAATAACCGATTGTATAAAATCGGGACGATACACATAAAATAAGGCAATATTCATAACAAAGTAAGCAGAATGCTTCAGAAATCACTTTTTCACGAAGTATATTCCAAGTGACCTGGAACTATATTGAGCGTGTTGATTTTCCCCAGATGTTGTGAAGTTATTTACTTCCTAGTAACCATGGAATTTGAGGCGGTGTGTTTGATGTCTGCAAAGGACCGATTGACGATGGGTTGAAAATGATGCATTCGTGCTTTGAAATAAGGTGCGCTTGGACGATGCTGAGAATTTAGTTTTTTCTTGCAACCAACCATACCATACTAACACAAGCGTCGATCGGTGTCTTTTGTGATCGTTTTACACTGACAAATCTCCTTCACCGGAAACCATCCCCCAATTTGCATATCACAATAAACATAACCGCTGTCACTGAGTGTCAGCGTGGCCGTGTGGTCAAAACCGAAACGAATTATCGAATGCACGGTCAATATTAGCTGCAATTGGCTTTCAAACAAATGAAATATTCGCAATTTCTTCATTATTCATGCCGAGTTACTTTTTAACCAGACCACATGCGTTCAGTTTCGTTTGTCGGCATCAAACTGATATTGTTTGTGGTAGTTAAATAGTACGAGAAGGCGAAGGAAGCCAAATATTTTCCATCATCTATTAATTAATTCAAATCGATAATTTATTTTATTTTACTGAAATTATAAACTGATAAAGTGGGTGTGTTGCGATTATTATGTCCCAGACCTGGAAGGTGGACAATCAAAGCTGCATCTATGGCCGTGCTGTGGTGACCCCTGTCCTCTTAATCTTAGTCTTACCCATTCATCATTACATGTACCAACATACTCCCTTGTGCTCGTGCATCATGGGGAAACAATGCCTGTGTAGCTACTGTAGCATGTGTTTCTTCCCACATTTTTTCAGAGTTGTGGTACTTTTTCACTCTTTTGAGTTAGAAAATTTTATTTATAGCTAGTTGATTTGATACAATTTGTTGCAAAGTGCCTGCTAATACCCTCAATTGTATTTCTACAGAATTTTCTGATGAAGATTTTGTTCCTATTACTTATCAAGCAACAACCTAATGAATATTCTGTATAAAGCCACCAATCTGATGTTTGACACTTTTATCGGAGCTGTTTTGAAGGCTTATGGAACTCAAAATGTTGATGATGGCAGGACTTTTCTATTCACCCATTAATCGATAAATTAAGTGTTATAGTTGGAAGTAAGAAGCATGAAAGGTCCAGAACTAAAAGTCTAAAAAGAATGTTTTGCAATGTAACATGATTTTTGCAGATTCACTTATTTGGAGGGTTACCTGTCTGATAGTGTTTGGAACATGTGTGGCCAGGATCTTCGAAAAGAAAAAAGAGTTTGAGAAAAAAGGCATATGCCTTGAGTGCCGGAGGTAGAGTCCTACAATGAAGAGAGCACCCCCCCCCCCCTCCGGCAATTGTTTTTGTGTCAAATGGAGCTCACTTGTCACCTTTTGGGGATTGCTTTGTGTACTGCGTTCTTGAAAAAAATATGTGAGACCCTCTGGATGTGCCCTTCTGATCTCAATGTGCCAATAAGCCTCCTTGGGGAAAGTACATGTAATAATGGTTATGTAAGGTTGATTTGATGTGTTTTGAATAACAGTGTACTTTTAAGTACATTAGATGGTTTATTGCAGTGACAGGTTACAGTTACCCTTATTTCTTCCCCAACATATATCATGAGTGTATTGGTGTCCAAGAGTAAACACAGCTATTATACTCATTGATAAACCAGACAAATTTAACAATTTAATCACTATCAAATTGATGCATGGGATAAAGGGGTTACAGTGCAAGGGGTTTGTAAATGTATTTATTCAACTACAATGTATGACTTAAAGTCTTTGCAGTGCATTCTACACAGGAGAATATCATAGTTTCCTTCCAAACTACTACAGTAACACATACATCTTTATATTGGGAGACACTCTTTTGTCCTTCCATACTTCTTCTGGTGGACTGCTTCAAGTTGACCTTTGTTGAACTCCCCAAATCAAAACATAAACAAAAGAAAATGTCTGTCTTCAATCAGTGAGCACTCCACTTATAACATTTGGTCTCAATCTGTATTACTTTCATGAATTAGGAAAAGATTTCTTCGAGTATGTACTTAAATGTTTATAGAATACAGCTGTTATTTTATTTTGAGGTATTTTATTGTGAAAAGTTTGTTCTCTTACTTATGCCACAGCAGACTTTCAGGTGGTGCTATTTACACATGGCAGCAGTTCCATGGCAAATTTCAGTTTCCACATGTTCTAAGTTTCATTCCAAGCATTTTGGTATATAATTTATTGGGGTTATTCATTTTGGGCCTTAGTTTAGGCTACAAAATTATTGTTATTATTATCATTATTATTATTATTATTATTATTATTATTATTATTATTATTATTATTATTATTATTATTGCGAATTCATTAATCAGGTGATGCCACGAGGGTAGTGTGTATATTGTCCAACTGTCAACTGGAATTACACTGCCTTGATAACAAAGGACAGCCTCTTTCTCGGTCAGATCGCTCGCGATGCTGCTGCGAACCATACCATTGGGTCGACCTTTAAAAATAATATAGAAACCAAGATTGAATGAAGAAAAGCGAACGAAAATAAGAAATGAGATTCAATGTTCTCGCATTTCTTTTTGACAAGTGAAATTCGGTTTTCCGGGCAGGAAAGCGGAGGGAGGATTTTAACTGGTAGAGTGCTAAGTTATTTTTGGTCATCAAAATTTGTTCACGTGTCTTTGCCTTGTTACAATTTATGGGAGAGTGCCAACAGGCACACCGAGAGACACGCCAACAGGCACTGTCCCATAAATTGTAACAAGGCAAACACATGAAGACTAATTAATTTCACTTCTAAGATAATATGAAGCACATCCACAGAATATGACACCTTTGGGCCGGGGTACCTGCTCTTCATATTAAAGCCCTGATAGTGGCTTCAAGCACTCTACCAGTTAATAGAATCGCAACTAAGTAGCGAGCTAGTGGAAATTATATGTTAACGTTTGTAGGAATAGTACTGTACGAGCTCTGTGCATGTCAGCACACCACATTCAGACAAAGGAATATATAATTGTAGGTAAACAGCCAAATGCCACATATTATAAGTTACGAGGTGCTTAGTGCTCTGATATGGTGTCAGGTGAGGCGAAGTGAGATCAATATTAGGCGAGACGTGAGCTAAGCCTAATATTGATCTCACTGAGCCTCACCTGACACCATATCCGACTACTAAATCCAGTATGTCCCTTTAATTAATCGGCCAGGTAATTTATTCTGAGCAAAATTCATGGGGAATTCAATGCTCTGTAAGATTCAATTTACGGAAGATAAAATGGACATCTACAAAATCCGAAAGGAATATTTGTAATTCTCCTTTATTTTATTTTGCTTTATTTTGATTTCTGTACATTGTCTTTAAATAATACACGCAAAAAAGTCAGTAAAAGATAAACAGTACGTGGAGAGTGTATTATCTCTAAATCACCCGCAGAGTGGATAGTCCACCTGAGCATTTTTTTGCAAAGCGTAACCAGCACCAGTAAAGTTTCAGCCACTTTTACTTATCAAATTGCAGCTGCAATTTAGTAAATAGTATATATATATATATATATATATATATTTGATAAATTGTACCTGCAGTTTAGTTAAATTGGTCAAGCTAAATAGAAGCAAAAAGTTAACTCAACCAATCATGGAAACGGATACTGGGACGATAATTGCCCCAGATCATGCAGTATTGAATTTCCAGGTCGATTCAAATGACTTGGAAAATAAACAAAAATAAGTGTATTCATATACTGGATCCACTAATATGCGGAATCCGTTATTAAACTGAGGCTCAGTCATCAACTATTATAATTCGTTTTGCCTTATGAAGAGAACAGCCGATTTTCATTCATTTTATATCTAGTATGTAAGCTGGGGGAACAAAAAAAACGTTCTCTTTCTGAATGGTATCACAGAACTAAATATTTTTCCTATAGGCGACCATTATAACGTTCCGGCAAATAAATATGATTATTGCATCACTTTAATGTTGGCATTCAAATATCTTTGGTAAGTATAGCCCTTCAGAAAACTGTTTTTGACCCCAGAACAAGGGGTCAGGCAACAAATGTACCGGCCATGTGCACATATTTTTAGGGCATTCCCTACAAACACACACAAAAAGTAAATTGTATTTTTTAGTTTCAAGGCAAAACGAATTATCCCCTTCTAATTTAACATATAATGTTCAATCCTTCATCTCAAATTTGCGGATGTGTCCAAAATTCGGAATAAGTCGAGTCTTTTCGTTAATATAATCTTTCATTAAGCCGTCAAAGTTTCTACTGCAATATTATTATCTTGTAATGTATTATCAGATACAGTTGGTCCCTCATCATCAGCTGGTCCTAGTAACAGAGGTTTCCATCCCATCAGAAATATCATCGTTAGTACGACTGATGTCCAATTCAATATTTTCAATTGCCATTCAAAATATATTTATTTATTTGATAATAAATATATTATATTGAATGCCGAGAGAAAACTATTTGGTGTTAAAGGAGATCTATAAAAGTCGTTATAAGAAACACGCCAAATGAAGCAGAACCTGGAGACACCGTGCACGTCGTTATAACAAACACACCAAATGAAGCACACCTTGGAGACACCGTCCACGTTGTTTTCCCCGGATTAGGGCAGAATGAGGTTGTTGTGACCGGATCAGTAAGAGTAGTTTTTACTTTTGAAGTCAAGAATAACGATCTAAACGCACATCTCTTTAATAACATGGGGCTGACGATTGTTAAGAAAATTGAAATAAACATGGCCGGCCTGATAGTCTATTTTAAACGTTTATTGAAACAATATATTGTCCCAAGGCTGTTTATTTTTAGAGATTGCATCATTGCATGGCGGGAAACTCTAATTCAAATTTTGAGTTCCCTGATACCGAATAGAATGATTGCACGTACTCTGAGACGTTACTGTAGCTGGTACAAATTTGTATCAAACTAGAGGTTTAAGTTTGTATCAGGAGAAAAGCAGATTGATTGTAAGATAAAAGACACAACCTTATTTTTTTTCTCCATTTTTCACAATACATAAACAATATTAGGACACTCGGCAAGTCATTTCACAACTATCAACAAAAAATAAAACATTTTATCACCAACTAAATTTGCAGGGGTAGCCCGTGTTACTATTTCGTTCCCGGAGTTCCAATGTGTTCTTTTATCGCTAGCAATTCAATTTGTAATTACGTTGCACGATTTGTAGAAGATTCCAGTGAAATTTCGCTCCTAAATTAAAAATAGTCCGTCAACGATTTCCGTTCGGTATATATGTGCGGAACAGATTTTTATTTTCCGCATGGTTTAGTGTTGCTGTAAATGGGGATTACATAGAACAGGCGTGTAATAAAATAGATATCCAGACATTGTAATTCATCTTGGCGCCATAGAGTCAATAAAACGTAACAAAAAGTAACTGAGAACAGTCGTCACTATAAAACACTCGAAAACATTAACAAACTACAAGGTATTCGGCATTAACGCCTTGAACCCTGGTGTCATCGTCCATGTCAGTTCAATGGCAGTCATTGGAAAAGTCCATATTCATTAGTTGGGGTTAGACCAATCAATATTTTCATTTAGCAGCCATCCCACTTAATGGAATTATTACGTATCACGTTTCTGGGCCGAAAAGCGGCCTTTCGGCTTTCAAAGGGTTAAGAACTACTAATGGTAATTCAAATTGACGCCACCAGTTCTCCTAAATATCCTATGATTTGGGCTGTTCTTGGGATTTAATTAGTTTTCCTGGTCACTTGTCTGCATGTAGCATTACCGGTTAAAATGCAGCAATTGGGTACAACCTAATATATATGATGAGATAGACACCTCCTTTACTATTTACTAGGCCAGCTGATGAAGAGGGGCTGATAATGCATTACATGACACTTACAGTTAAAACTAGGAGTCCTGTCATGAAATGCGCACAAATAGCACGTTGATATGCGCGTTAATGTGCGCGTTATGGCTCAATTAAAGCTATCATATTCTGTACATATGGCCTGTGCACAGGTAATGTTTCAGCGAATGGACCTCCGGGTAACCAGGAGAACCTGCCGTGCTTTGGATGCCATTCTATATGGCAATTGCGCGCAATTCCAACGCGCAATTAAGCCTAGATAAGTGCACTATTCGTGACAGGACTTCTAGTTTTAACTGTATATTGAAGTAGGAACCAGGACGGCAAAACGAAAAATCATATTATACAATGCACTTAGACCAAATCTTAGACACCTTCGTAAATTTGAGGTAAAGAATGGGAAATTATATATCGAATGATTTGGTTTATTCTTAAAATTTAATTCGTCTTTCTTTCTGGTCACTTAACTGCTTGTTACCTTGCCTGTTGAATTGAAGAAATAGGAAACAAACTAAACAAAACTCACGCCTTACTTATTACTTATTTTATTTTTTTTACTGAACTGACAAAATATTTTTTACTGAAACTAATTCACAGTTGAAGACAGACAAGTGAACAAACAACAAACTACAATCTAGCAATGTCGTGTAACCTCAATTTTTTAGAAGAATTCGAAAATACATGCCATGAAATGGAGAGCGGCGAGATGCGACAAGAACATACAGACAAGATGATGGGGTTTGTTCGAAGAATTTATGATGACTTGCTCTCAGGCAAACTTTGCCCTTCTCCAAGAGAACTTCCTTTTAAATACATCATCCCCAACATGGCAGCCAGTGAAAGTAAGTAGTTGATAGAAATTAGCAATTACATTCACTTTTTTTCAAATGAACGCAGCCCACTTTTCCGGTCCATGAGCAGGATATCTCAGACTTTCATTTAGTTGAATGGCTTCTAAATGAAAGTGTGAAGTACACAAATCAATATTTTCAACATGCAGACTCAAGGCTACGCATTGACAAGATGAATTGGTCTCCCCCCAAATAATGACAAAAGACTGTCCCAATTGATGCAGTTAAACTGCCATGGAATATTCCACCAGGTTCAAAGGATCAAACCACCCATTCGTCACAAAGCAGTCATAACAGATTAACCCCTAGCCGTTCTGAAAAGTTTAATACGGGAACCCTCAGAATAATTGTTACTTTCGCGAAATTACCGAACTTTGGTTAGTTTATAATCGTAGTTTGGGAAGGAATGTCTGAAAATTATTTGTATATTTGTATTGATAACGGACTAAAGTACGTGGAGAGAGTATTATCACTTAATCACCCGCAGAGTGGTGATTCCACCCAAGCAATAATTGCGAATTTGTTGCAAAGCACAACAAGCACCAGCAATGTTTCAGCCTATGGACCTCCGGGTTAAACCCGGAGGTCCATTGGCTGAAACATTGCTTGTGTTTTTTGTCGATATGAACAAAATTTGAAAGTTACAGCTTGGGTGATAACCCCACTCCGCGGGTGATTTACTTACAATCCACTCTCCACGAACTGTATGAGAAAAGTTTACTGTTATAAGTTTTGTTGAACAATTTAACCCAAAGCCGCCTCTGACTTCATCAATATGTGTGTTATCAGGAAAACGTCTCAGGATAGTTGTTATTTTCGCGAAGTTACCAAATTGTAGTTAGTTTGTTACGGGAGTTTGGAATGGAATATCTGAAAATGATTTATATATATCTATTTACCGGAGCTGTTATGTATATTTGCTCTTGTAAGTTTTATCGAAACGTTTAAGCCAATGTCTCTTTAGGATGTTTGATCGTGGGTATTATGAAAAAGTACATTTTAACCCTTTAAAAACTAGTGGTATCTTCCATATCAGTTCAATAGCAGTAGTTGAAAGCCCATATTCATTATTTGGGGAAATACCAACTAATATCTTCAATGTGCAGCTCTGGAGCTGCATGTTGAAAATATTGATTGGTCTAGACCACACATCCACTTGGAAGCCATCCTCCTAAATGGCATTATGGTTTATAATGTGCCTGGGCCGGAAACGCGGTCGCTCGGGTTCAAAGGATTAAGCATTGAGTATATTTAAGTAAGCATTTTGTTTATTCATAGTGAGTAAGGCTTCAAATGTTTTAAACAACTGTATCTTGTTTTAAAAATGTAACAACCTTACTAATATATTAACATGGAAAGTTTAACCCTAGGCAGCGATGAACACTTGTAGGGGAATAATTGTCATTTTTTTGGGAGGGGGGTACTTACCTTGCCGATTTCCGTCCATGAGGGGTATAATGACTTTAAGCACATTCCATAAAATATGTGCAGGTATCATCTGTTAAACAGGTTTGCTATTTACCTCTGACTCCGACATTAATCATTCACCTTTCATGTCAAACGTCAACGTGACAGAGTGAGGATAGTTGTCAAGCACAGCTTTCTAGCGGTTATACACTCAGTATAGCCTGAAAAACCTACCAAATCTACATGCAACCTGATTTCGTTGGTGCCTGACAAAACAAGCGATATAGATGAATCTCTCAATTTGTAGAAATCGAAATATCTAGTTCTTACGTTTCTGTTTTTTCTTCCACTGGTTTTTTGTCTAGGATCAGCTCCAAAATAGGTTGTACGATTTCCCTCAAATTTGGCACATACGTAGAAATCGGTCATATCTAATGGGACGGATCTAATTATTCGTTTTTAGAGAAAACCGGCGAGAAGGTAGCAAAAATCCGTCATTTTTACCCTTTTCAAATTCTGTTGTACGATTAAAAATTGATTTTTTTTTCTTACTGTAGCGTTCCAAATATTTGCATGAGGCATGGCACAATAGGTAATATTACCACATTAACCTCTGACAGCAACAAGAGTCTGAAATTAACCAACTCTTTCAAGCAACATCTTACCCTTTGCAACAGAT
Source organism: Pictodentalium vernedei (assembly GCA_031216915.1). Lineage (NCBI taxonomy): Eukaryota > Metazoa > Mollusca > Scaphopoda > Dentaliida > Dentaliidae > Pictodentalium > Pictodentalium vernedei. The sequence continues at coordinate 767,974,517 of CM062295.1, forward strand.
TTCTCCAAAACAGTGAATTATGTGTAAATGGGACATACATCCTGGAACAAAGTTGCAGTTATAAGTTTTGATCCTGTGTTGTAAAGTTAACCCCTTTGAACTATGGTGGTATCTTCCATGTCAGTTCAAAGGAAACAATTGGAAGAGTCCATATTTATTATTTAGGGGTAAAGCAGTTAATATTTTCAACGTGCTGCCTTGCTGATTTCTGTCCACGAGGGGTGTAATAACCTTAACCGCATTCCATCATTGTGTGCAGGTATCAACTGTTAAACAGGTTTGCTATTAACCCCTGACCTTAACATTAGCCTTGGGGGCTGCTGTACACTTTAACTTTGAAACCATCCTACTTAATGAAAGTATGACGTATAATATTCCTGGGCCGAACAAAGGGCCTCTCCGATTCAACGGGTTAAACCAATGCCTGTTTGGGCGGCCTGAAGCCAGGTATTGTCAGGCAACGCTTGGTTTGAATAAAAAAATTTGTTTAAATCAACTATTCTCTCCATTTCGAACCGGAAGAGATCTAACGTTTTGTATATGTGCATTCTGCCATCGAAGTGAAAAAATGTTCTGTGCTGTATAGTATTAGATTACGTACAATTAACCCCTGACAACCATGATAGCCCGAAGAGGCGTTCTGTCAAACAATGGCGAATTTTTGCAAATTTTCGCAACCTTTCATGTTAGCTCGGAATGGAAAACTTGACTAGGATTTGCATATCTATTTGAAGCATCAACTGCCGAGAACATTTGCTGTCGTAAATTATTTGATAAAGTTTATCCATTATGAACGAAGTAACATGAAATGCTTTCTAGTCAAGGATTTATTTTAAAACAGTGTCCAAACAAGATTGTCCATATTCATTATTTGGAGGTAGACCAATCAATATTTTCAACGTGCAGCCTGAAAAATATTAATTGGTCTACCCCACCCTTAACTTAGCAGGCATCCTGCTTAATGAAAGTATGACGTACCATGTCCCTGGGCCGGTAAAGCGGCCTCTGGTGTTCAAGGGGTTAATATTGAGAAATTGTGGTAGCATCAATAGGTGTACAGTAAAACAGTAGTGGTTGTTTCCTAACCCTTGGAACTCGAGAAGCCGCTTTTGCGGGCCCGAAACAATTTACGCCACAATTTCATTAAGTGAAATTGTGGGGTGGATAAATTAATATTCTCAAAGTGCGACCTGACGGCTACCTGATATGGAATATACCACCGGGGTTTAAAATGTTAAATACATTTGTTGGATGTGGTTTTCTATCAATTATGAATGAAATAACATGAGATGCTTTCTAGTGTACCTTATATTTTAATACAGCATCCAAACAGGATTGTCCTCTGTCCATAAACACAGATGAACTGTCGTTAACAAACACAAATGAAAAGAGAACCATCGATGAAATACTTCAGTTATTTCACAGCAACGTGTTTCAGAAAAGTAAGTTCTCGTTTTGCTTAATTCGATCAGGTGGCAATCTATTTGTTACCATTTTTTGTTTCAATTTTGTTGTCTCCATATCTTGAAAGCTGTTTGACGAAAAATTATGAAATTTTACACAATAAAGTTTTCAACCTCAATTTGATCCTCTTTTTGGTCCCATCTCACAGAAAACCCCATTTCTTTCTCAAAGCTAAGGCTTAAATTCGATACAAAACTGATAATTCAGTGTCCTTTCAGCTGGGGATTTCTCTAGATGACAAAATCATTAATCTCCTCCACTGAAAACTTTCTGTGCCTCAGTTCTCAGAAAAATGTTAACAACACATTCAACTAAAACAAATCTTTCTATGGAGATGTGTAAAGGCAGTTTGTCTTCAGTTTAACTTTTTTGGCCCTGGTCGTATATATCATCAATTTTCGGAGTTTTCAACTGGTAGAGTACATATTCGAATTTGAGGGACAATTTAGCAATAATTTCAACATACAGACTTTGTCCTTCATAATGAAGATTTTGATTAGTCTACAACATAAATCTGCGCGTTAATCTACGCGTTATGACAATAGCAAGGCTATCAAATTATTTATGTACATATGGCCTGTGCACAAGCAATGTTTCAGCCAATGGACCTCCGGGTAACCCGGAGGTCCATTCGCAGAAACATTGCCTGTGTTTGCTATGAGTAATCAGGAGAACCTGTCGTGCTTTGGATGCCATTCGATATGGCAATTGCGAGCACTTCCTATGCGCAATTAAGCCTAGATAAGCGCACAATTCGGGACAGGACTTCTAGTTTTAACTGTAGTCTACAACATAAATTGCCTGAGCAACTATCTACCTTAGTAATTCAGGTCGTATCACGATCCTGGAAATGACAAGCGGGTTGAAAAGGTTGAGTATATAAAGTCAGGGATTTGTGAATGGACAGACGCAAGATTAAATTAAGTTATTGAAAATGTTTCCACTCGAGAGTTAAACACTCTGTCATGGCTACTGTTAGAGACATCATAAAATTTGCCAACATGATTTATGGTTTTATTAGTTTGGAAAGGGGTAACTATCAGTGATATGATTTTTGTTTACATAATTTATAGTTTAACAAATTTACTGTTATAAATTTTGCAGTAAGGTTTGTCCAGGTACCTGTTCTGGCTATTTAAAGAAGAACACCTTCGGGAAAAGGCTTAGGTTGTTTATGACTTTTGTTTTTTACTCTTTCCATTTTATAATAATAATAATAATAATAATAATAATAATAATAATAATAATGATAATATATCGTTTTTTATATTGCGTAAAATCACAAAGTTGGATCTAAAACGTTTTACATGGAAAAAAATACAAATTTGAGTTCCATAGTAAAATCACCGAAGTAAACGAAAACTGGTCAAATATGGAAACCTCGATATGTGCTGGCAATGAGCTCCAGAGTCGTGGACCTAAGAAGGAAAAGGCCCTGGTATTCACGAAGGTGGAATAGGAAAAAAGGAACATGAAACCCGAGCTGTTTGGCGGAGATTCCGTTTTGATGATTGAACAGTCAAAAGGTCCTGAAGATATTGTGGGGCCGATCCATTTATGCACTTAAAGACCAACACCAATACTTTGAAAGGGATATGTTGTTGAACAGAGAACCAATGTAGCTTATGAAGCAAAAGCGTTATGTGATCATATCATCTGGATCCCGTAATGATACGAGATGCAGTTTTTGTATTTTTTGCAGCTTTCCGATCAAAGATTGCGTTAGACATACAAGCAGTGAATTAGAGAAATCCGAATGTACAGAAATAAAGGCGTGAAAAAGCCTCTTCCAAAGACTTTTTGTGTCAAATGATGTCGAAGATGTCCAAGTTTTTGATATGCGTAAAACAACATGCTTGCAAATTGCATCAATACTTGCTTCCACCAAAAGACGTGAATCAAATATTATCCCAATGATGCGAGTACTGTCTGATACTACTTTTGAGTTTCCAATTTCTAACTATTTAATTTAGAAGGAAGGTCGGTGTGGGATATAACCAACACTCCTGTCTCACCATCATTCATTTTTAATCCAAGACGAGCTATCCAGTTCTGCACCTTATTAACACAGTTTTGCATCATCTCCACTGATTTAAGCGAATCAGACTCACTAAGTGCATGAAACGACACATGCAGCTGAGTATCATCGGTGTAGAGATGATATGGAATGCCTTCATCCCCCAGCATTCGGCACAGTGAGGCAGTATATAACGCAATTAAAATAGGGCTCACAACTGAGCCCCGTGGAACGTCAATTACAAGGGATGTACTCTCTGTTTTGTTTTACCATTAAAATAGAAACCTGTTGCTTTCTTAGTGAAAGATAAGATTCAAACCATTCCAGAACTGTTCCTGCTATTCCAAGCTGACGTAACATGGATAGAAGCAGGGGAAGATTTACCGTGCCAAAGCAGCCGAGAGATCCAACAAAACCACACGAATCGATCTACGTTGAACTAATGAGCAAATTATGCGATTACAGACTCTCAAGACGTTGGTTTCTACACTGTGGTTTGGATTATAAACCGATTGATATGATTCAATGAGATCACTATTTTGGAGATAATTACGAAGTTGTTTAGCTACCACCTTTTCCAGAACTTCCGCTACAAAAGGCAAATTAGAAGCTGGGCTATAGGTTTTCAAGATGTCAGGATCAAGAGAAGGTGTTTTGATAAGTGGTGATACGAATGCTAAGTTCATGTCTGGTGGTACGTGACCTTCTTGGAGAGATGCCTGGATGATGCTAACAATAACTGGAGATAACAAGATGAGCTTCTTCACCTTACGTACACTCACTTGATCAAAGGCGGACCAAATTGAATTCACAGACTGATTATCAGAAGTGGGCACAGCCTCAATTTCAACGTTTCTTGTCTATCAACTCCATCTTATTTATAAAATGGTTTCCAAAAGGGTTGGACAATTCTAGTACTAATTGTATGTTCTGCAAAAATATCAGTCTTACGATTTCCAAAGAGGTCATTGGTAAAGAAAAAGCGTGTCATACTGTCGGTACGAACCTCAATACGCTTATTGTAGTATGAGCGTTTAGCGTCCGCGATTAGACGATTTGTGATTACCTTTTGATCACAAAACATTTCACGTTGAATTGTTAATTTGGTTTTGTTAAACAGTTTCTCAAGTCTTCCACGTTTTTTTTTATTTTCTTTTATATCATTTGTAAACCATTTGGCATTTTCATGAACTTTGAAAGTTTTCAACTTCAAGGGAGCATGGTGGTCTGACAGTTGCGACAACACAGTGTTGTATTGACGAACGATGCTGGTCGAGTCTTGAGATGAATCAACGGAAATCAATAGAGAAGACACAATGTCACTCTTTAACTTGTCAATGTTGATTTTCTTAGGATCCTCATCTGGCAGGAGGATGGTTTAGTATGTAGTTTGGTGAGCGACATGGGCCTTTAGTCCAGGCACATTAGACATAAAAATGAGAAAGTAATGAAAAAAATCGGAGAAAGCTGATTTTTTTTTTTTTTATATGTTTCCGGGACACACATTGCGGATAAAGTGTGAAAAGTCCCCACGAATCCGAGTTGAGCTTTTATAGTTATAGCGTTTTTTTGATGAAAAAAAAAATTCAAAAAAAATTCGACCCAGCTCCAAATTTCTCATTCTTATTCGCCTAAGTAGGGTGAGAATCATAAATATCGTGCTGAATTATATTGAGAATACATATCCCCAACAGAAAATGCCAACTTTGTACCAATCCTCACACTCAATGGTGAAATATTCACGAAAATGTACAAAATTACGAAAAAAAAATTATTGTTTTCATACACACAACGGTACACAACGTCCATTAAATCAAATCTACGACTACTTTGGGAGTTAAATTATATATCAAAAATTGCAGAAAAGCAGTGGCTTTATAATGATATATAACAATAGTCATTTATTCCATAATGAACTGGTGAAACGTGTGAAATATTAACCATACCCCCTAAACTCAAATTCAAACGGCATCGACTTTTCTCATTCAAATACCGTATTATAGCATCATTGTTTCAATTTACATGTTCGATTAAATCACATAATGTGGTGTTCGCCTACACTCAAGATGCATTGGCATGTAATGTGTGCACGCCCTTGATGTGTATATATCAAAGCAGTGGAGATTGTGTCTCCGTCAGATAAGTTGACAAAAGTGTTCGTTAGACTCGGCGGCTTCCATATGATTATGTCATATTTAGGGGCAATTGGTTCGATCATGGCTGGTAGCGGCTTGGATGAACTTTGGGGGACTGTTTATGCTGGTGGGTCAATCCATCATTTGATCAGTGGTCATGCATATTCAAGAGCAGTTCGTGCCCATTTGCTAACACAAATTGCCATTACAAAACTCGTGTTTGAAGAAAGCCGAACACTAGATAACATAGACTGCACAGAAGTCAATGAAATATTCTGTGGACTTGCCAGAGGTGACTGTACAACAGCTGACGCTGTCAATCAAGAAAGTGTCAACCATCTACTGTCAAAATTACACGAACTGCTCCAGAATGCGTCCGTAGGACGCACAGGAAAGCTTTGGGTACAATACTACGAGCAAATAGGTCTTCTCCAGTTGTTCTTGAGAGCAGAGCGCATAGGCGACTGGGAACTCAACACATATTGTGTTCGCAATATGATTCCAGTATTTCACGCAGGTGGTCATTTTGCATACGCAAAAAGTTCTCATCTCTATTTGCAGCAGATGAATGAGCTAACAGAAATAATGCAACAGGGTGATTTGAAGTTGTTCACTGAGAAAGGTTACTTTACCATAAGGCGCTCAGATAAATTCTGGGACGGGATATATTCTGATCAGACCATAGAGCAGTGTTTAATGAGAATGTTCAAGCTCCCTGGTGGTCTCACGCATGGCAGGGGAATAACCGATAGCACTGTTGCGAAATGGGTACATGGACTACCTCTTTGCCTTCCGATATGTAATGCTCTCGAAAATTTTGTTCATGTTCACACTGGTCATGGCGAACAACATCGGGATCTCCGTCAAAGTTCACAATTGACTGATGCCAATGATATCACCAAATTATTGAACTGGCTCAGAGTGCATTCCCCCTTTCAGAATAGAGATCCACTACAATTAGTCTCTATAGCGACCGGGCTTGTGGCCGACGAAACTGTGAACTGTGACCAAGTTCGCAAAATTGGTGAATGTTGCGTATCGAATGTTGTAAGCAAAACGTTCAACAGCATCAAACTACGACGTGTTGACACTGTGAAGTCTTTCGCATCGATGGCAAATAGCATCAAAGTCCGTGGAAGTAAGGTAGTGATTGACCCCACAATTCTGTTCAACCGCATCACATGTGTTATTCAGTCACAAGCAGAGATGGAAGAGTATCTCAAATATGAACTCGCCCCGAAACCACCAGCATTGTTTGATTCTGCTGGAATGAGGAAGACACAGAAAAGCACGCTCGGTAAGATCCTCAAAACATACGGTTCCGAGCAAACTAAACTCCCAGAACATTCTCTGTTTGTTGTAGATGGTGGATTTTTATTGAGGGCAGTTGTATGGCCTAAACAGTCGTCATATAAGGACATATGTACATCATATTCCAATTATCTAGTGAGACATTTTGGGGCGAACGTCGTGGTTGTTTTTGATGGTTATGCTTGTACAATGTCGACAAAGGGCATGGAACAAGCCCGTAGATCTAAAGACAGGTATTCCATTGATATCAATATCTCACCCGAGTTACCAGCCACCACACCCCAATCCGATTTCCTTGCAAATGCCAAGAACAAAACCCAACTGATCGATCTTCTAATGCAGGAGCTATCTGCTATCAATATTCAGTCCAAGCACCCCGAGGCTGATGCTGATGTACTGATAGCTGAAACTGCACTTGACATCGCTCAAGATGACAACAATGTTGTCGTTGTGGGAACAGACACAGACTTGTTAGTCATTCTTACCTCTCGAGTTCAACCGGGATGTAATATTCACATGATGTATTCCATTACCCCAAACTTACTAGTTTCAGTTAGTGAAATAGCAACCAAAATGGGTTGCCATAGAAGCAACCTCCTTGTAGCACATTCTATAAGTGGTTGTGACACTACTTCTGCACTCTTTCGAGTTGGTAAGAAGAAAGTATTCAGTACAATTGTCTCCGATGTTACTAGCGACTCACAACAGTATGTCAACACAATTTTGGCGGATGGCAGTACACCAAGTGCAGTAGCCGCTGCCGGGGAACAATTTTTCCTGATCTTATACGGGAGTAAAATTGTTTCCTCTCTCGACCAATATAGATATGTCACTTACAAGCGTTATGTAGCAAAATCTAAACTGAATAAACCCATCGACCTAGCCTCACTCCCACCAAGCAGCGATGCTGCACAACAACATGTCTACAGATGTTATCTCCAGGTCCAACAATGGCTGGGCACTTCGCTTCCTCCGACGGATTGGGGGTGGTCGCTAGACAATGGACTTCTTGTACCGACTGCAGCCACAAAGCCATGTGCCCCCGATAACCTACTGAATCTGATCAGTTGTGGTTGCAAGAGTGCTTGTACAAAAGGTGTGGGTGTAAGAAGGCAGGACTCTCTTGCTCAGGTTTGTGTAATTGCAGTTCGGATTCTTGTAACAACCACAGATACACTGTCCTGTCGGAAATTTCTGAGTTCGATGAATAATATGTATATAGGTCATGTCATTTCTGTATATAGCGTTGATAATAGTCAATGTAACTTAATCCATGTTGATTGATTTGTACATTCTGTAAATATTATTTATTGATTTTTGTACATTCTGTAAATATTATTTATTGATCTAATGCTGCCAGACACAGACGTGTCTGTTCGGTCCCAAGCCCGAAAATAGTTGAGTTCTCATGCTGACGAATTTTATGCCAAAAGGGGAACTCGGCCAGAAGCAGAGGGGGTCTTCCATAATGTCTATTTTGTAAGCAATGATAAAAGTCTTCAAATGGTGGTGGATTTTTTATCGTCTGTCCAACTAACATCCCGTTCTGTACTACGACCCTTTGGGCAAATCCGTTAGGAAAATCGTCATTTTTTGCGTAAATCCGATACTTTTTTGTGAATTTTCAATAATTTTTCGCAGAAATTGTCACAGAATGCATATTTTCCTCTAGGTAAATGTATATTAGACATTATGTAGCTCAAAATACGCGTAAACAAAAAATACAGTTGGATCAATTCGAGGTTACAAAGTTCGTGTGATTTTTTTTTATTTTTTCAAACGCGTTTTCGAAAAAAGGCTGTAGAAAAAAAAGCTCAACTGGGATTTTAGGGGACTTTTGTCTAATCGTTCAGTGACATGTACTCGACATTCCCTGAACAAATCAGCTTTCTCCGATTTTTTTCCCTAGTGAAACCTAATGTTCTTGGGCTACTTGTGTGCTCTTCCATTGTCATATTTGAAAATGAATCGACGGTCGTGACGTCGCACAAATGGCACCATATTAGCTGCTAGCATGTTGTCACAGTACTACTGCGCTGTGACACACCCTTGGATGACAAGTAATGCTGTTCTGCTTGTCATGGTTATGCCCCCCCCCCCCCCCCCCCACACACACACACTATAACCGATCTACCTCCAAAACGATCGTTCTTCCTAATGGTTACGTAATGCTATCGTTCGTTCCGCCACCGCCGCCGCCGTCGCCACACTCTGTTTCGGCTGTCGTGGAAATCGAGAGTGAACCTCGATTCGTCGGAAAACATGACGTTGCTCCATTGACGATTGTCCCAGTGCTGCCGTGCTCCACACAAATTACGCCTTGCTGCGATGTGACGTTCAGTCAAACGTAGAATTATTCGAGGTCGTCAAGCGTGCAAATTCCAGCTGTGTAGTTGATATCGGATAGCATGATCAGTGACTCGCACATCTGTCGCTCGGTGCAGCTGTTGTCCTGTTTCTGGGGCACTTTGATAGCTGTTACGTAATGTTGTGGTTCGGAGGAAACGATCCTGGTTAGCAGACCTGGCCGACGTCTGCCATCAACGTCTGACGCCCGTCTGACGGTGGCATGACCGCATCCTGCTAATCACCGATTGAGTGACGTTGAGAATTTGAGCAACTGCAGTCAGCCTGTTGCCAGCTTCTAACATGCCAACGGCAGGTAAACGTTCGTCACGTGTCAGTCTTCGCATACCTCAAAAGTTATGTTTGGACCAGAAACTATTGATGAACGAGTTTATACCAAGAAAAGAACGATAAGATCTGTAGAAAAGCCCGTCCAGTACAAATGAAAATTCCAAAACGTACGCCGCAGACATTAATGCGACGCTCGTGCGAAACACCTGCACGAAGTTTTCGTGGGCCGGTGACATTCATGATCCACACTAAACTTGGTAACATATTGGTGTGTCAAATCACGTGTTTCCGATGCCATTTTCCGAAAATATCAACATCGGTTTGGATATCCCCTACTTTTTTTAGTAGTATATTGGACACAGACAATAATTATTGCAAGAAAGAATCTCCATTGTTGTTTTGCAAAAAAACATTGTCCCGACATTTTTTGCGTACGTAATTGTTATTTCTGCCGATTTCATTACAGTGTTGCGTTTGCGCATCATAATTCGTATTCAATGCTGTGTTATAACAGGAGCTCAAAACTTATGAAACAAAATGGGGCGAGAAAGTTTTAATTTCAAATCTAATGGCATGATGGTATGAAATATATATTTTGTCCCATAACTTTCATACTGTTCATTCATTGCCTTAACCATTTAAAAGCTTTAATAAGGAAAAGTTTAATTAAGAAATAACAGAAATAACTGTTGTTTTCCTTCGGTTTATGCGATATAAACCGAAAATTTTCAGCACAAGCTTCATAACTCGCGTAGCGAGTTATGATTAAGCTTGTGCTGAAAGTTTTCGATTTATATCGCATAAACCGAAGGAAAACAACAGTTATTTCTTATAATTTAATCCGGCTGTAATATTAAAATATAAAACTTATGTGTACGTGAACGAAACACTTTTAATTTTCGGAAAGACAACAGTCAAACTCAGGAAAGTGTGCCACAAACAGGTCACGTCAATCATTGTCAAATTGTTTGTTGTTTTGATTTTCGATCGCAAACGTCAGATATTTAGCAAGTCACGTAACAATATCATTAAAAACATTTTTTTAAGTTCCCCAAAAATCATGTTTGGATGTATGATCTTTTTTCGTCTCCCACGTCGGTATATTTTATTAAATTCAATTGTTCCGAGAAATTATCATTATATTCTCGCTTGTTTACAAGCTTGTTATCCATCTATCAGTCTGCCGTCACGCCCTCACGGTGACAATTGGATTGGTTGGCGGGGCTTCCTGAGTCTTCAAAGGTGAATCGGATGTGCGAACTTGTAGACATTCCAAACCATTACGTGATTTGGTTTATACGATTTTGACGACTTCCACGCTGTATGCTTCCAACCAATCAAACGCAAGTGATTAAATTATTTTTGATGAACGTTGATGTACTGTGTACTATTACTCTACGCTCTCTAATAATGTTATAGTAGAAAGGGCATCAATGGTCCTAATTTATTGACACTCTTCCTCCAATAAAACTTTTTTTTCTGAAGCGACCAAATGAAAATAATTATACAACTGCAAATTGGAATTAGGTCAGTTATTAGTTACTTGACTGAGCTTTCTGTGTTTTATCAAGCAATATTCGATTTGTCATTTCCTTTTTCCAGAAGTTTGATTCACTTTACATGACTGCTATAGAAAAATTCAGTTGTTCAATGTAAAATTTACTACAGACGACAGAAGGGTTCAGTTTAGAAATATCAGGTTAAACAAAAAAAAATTAAAACACATTGTGTTTTGTCTTCTGTACCACTGTTGCAGCCCCACCCACACTCACCCCAAGCTATACAATACACAATTTAGTATTTTCGTTTACCCTTTCACCGATAATTTCCCTGGATCATACATTTTCTAAATTTTGTTATCAATGTAAGGTTGATAATATTCCTGGATTATAACTTTCTAGAATTTATTATGAAATCAAGTCAAGGTTTTTCTTATCAAATCAAGCAGACATGCCTTGATTTGATAGGAAAATCAAAAAAAAAACAAATGAATCCTAGCATTTTTCGTCCTCTCATTGAACTTAAAAAAAAAAACAGAGAGAAAGCTGTCGACTGCACTCCAAATTGTTAACATTTTGTCATACATGTAAACCAGATTTCACCTGTGAACGGTTGGAGGTATTCTTATTTTTGATTCTTTGATCTTCCAGTGCATTCACATCAGTCATAAAAATCCATGTTCTGACGACAATATTGAATTTCCATTGATGTCACTTATAACCTTTTTGTTTGAATATTGTTTGAAAATACATTATTTTTATTCTGCAATTTCTTCGATCTTTGGCCTGTCTATTGACCAGTCAATTGAAATTGAACCCAAATAACCCTCCATTATCCATGCATGTGTGATGTTTATACCTAATCTATTCACATCATCATTACTCTATACATCCATTCAAATATCCTTACATCCATCAAGCCACTGATATGCCCGCCAGGCAGTGAGCCAGCTAACCACCAGCCAGCCATCCACCAGTCATCCACCATCTAGACATTCCTTGGTCTGGAATAATGTTTTGCGCACATGAAGAAACAGCACCAACTGTAAAGGTTGCTAATGTGAAACCGGCGTATCTCGTACTCGTTACAATGAAGGTTTATCCATAAGGCGTATCTCATACTAGTTACAATGAGGATTTATCCATACGGCGTATCTCGTACTAGTTACTATGAAGATTTATCCATAAGGCGTATCTCGTACTAGTTACAATGAAGATTTATCCAAAAGGCGTATCTCGTACTAGTTACAATGAAGATTTATCCATAAGGCGTTCTGTCTACAAACACTACAATGGTTCTAAAGAAATGTTGTTTATCAAGTGAAAAATGTTCTATCGTTAAACGAAAGAAGTGGATTTTGAGCTTAATAGTTCAATTTGGTACTATAAGTTATCCTTGTGTTTTCCAGGGTGTATGGGAATTTACTCCGGTTTTGGAACTCATACACCCTGAGGCGAAGGGTGTATGAGTTCCCAAACCGGTGTAAATTCCCATACACCCTGGAAAACACAAGGATAACAGATTTATGTCCAAGAATTTTGGTGTACTTAATACTTTAACCTACATTGTGGGCAGAAACTTACAGAAAATTTGTACTTTGCAAGTTTCTTAAATAAAACCAGACAAATATGGATGTTATTGGAACTGGCTCAATGAGACAGTTCCAATGACATCCATATCTGTAACATCCATATCTGTAATATTTTTGTTCTAACATGACCGAGCAGAAGGTATGAATTAATAATTGAAAATGGGTACTTTTTAGCCATATATCCTGATATTGTGTATTCTTGTGTTTACATCGTAGTTAACCACGGTGTAAAAAAAGCTACTGTAGATTGCAAGTTACACCGTACCTCTCAGCCAATCAAAATGCAGTATTTTGTTGCATTTGGAAATAAACATGTTTACACTTTAAAGTGTGATAATTAAATAATTACTATAATTATAACAATGAAACACATACTTATAACCATGACATGGTGTAGAACCAAGAGTACAAAACTTCAATCTTGATTTTCTCGAAAAGATGAAAATGATAGTTAGAACATTGTTTTTATTGACGCGAAGGCGTGCAATAAACACAGAACGGCAACCCTGTGTGGTTGGGTTAATCGACTTGTGCCATCGCGGAAGGATAAACCTCGAGGCCTGCGGCCCCTCCTTTTATCCTTCCCCGCTGTCACTCGTGTCATACACGTGTGTCGTTCAGTGTATGTTCTGCACACACATACCAACTGGTTCTAGGCGGCTGTTCGGTTTTCCGGTTCGGTTCCGGTTTTTCGCGGCAACCGGAACCGAACCACAAGACCCAGGAAAAACCAACCGAACAGATTTACTGTGTTTATCCGTAAACTTACCAATCTGCGTTACTGGGAGGGAGATGGACTATTGACCATTGTGAACCCACGTCACTTCTTCTATCCGGCGTAGGGTCGGAGCAAAGTCGTGTTCAGTGGCGTGGGGGATGGGCCCGCAGGGCCCGCATTGCGGGGGAGGGGCGGCCAGAAGGCGGGACCCCGTCTTGAAGGACGTCCCAACGCTGGAAGAAAGAGGGAAAGAGAGAGAGATAACGAGGCTGTGTACCAAATACACATAATTTCAAACTCTCACTTCTACACGACGTACTCTTTGTAGTCTATGTATTATTCTTTTAACCCTTTACCTAACGTAACGGCCAAAACCGGCCGCGCTATTCTCAAAAATCGCCAATTAATCGTTCCAACGAGGGGTCATAACCTATGTTTTTGAGACAAAAAAATGAAGAAAATTAGTTATAGTTATTCATGAATTATTTTTGCAAGTGTCGTCTACTTTTCAGGTTAGGTAAAGGGTTAAGTGAACGCTACATCATTGTAACTGATAGGGGTGAAAAATGAACACTATACATACATGGTGCCTCTCAAGTCGCACATGTTGGTCGTGCAAGCGTATATCGTTGGATGGTGGGGGTGAAACTTAAAACATGTAATGGAAAAATCTACAGAGTCGTACTTTTAGAAGCGATCCTATAGACTATACCTTCATTTAATTTATGGCGTATGTGCTATGTGAAATCCTGTATGCTGTGCACGGTAACAACACTAAATTTGCTCCCGTTTTAAAGGCAACCACCATTATTAAAGGGCCCCGTCTCTATCTCGCGGGGTGGGGGTGGGGGGGTGCACAAGATTTTCCGCTACGCCACTGATCGTGTTCTGGTTGATATATTTAGATTAGATAAACATGTATTCATTTGTCACCCTCATTTCTGATTGTTATGACTAAATAAGGTAAGTGGAGAGTGTATTATCATTAAATCACCCGCAGAGTGGAGATTTCACCCGAGCAATAATTGCAAATTTGTTGCAAAGCATAACCAGCACCAGCAAAGTTTTAGCCAATGGACCTCCGGGTTAGACCCGGAGGTCCATTGGCTGAAACATTGCTTGTTTCTTTTTGTCGATATGTACAAAATTTGAAAGTTATAGATTGGGTGATAACTCCACTCCGCGGGTGATTTGGTTACAATCCACTTTCCACGTACTGTAGGCTTAGAAACTGATACACCAGAACGTCTAATAAGGATCAAAGAGAAGATAGGATGAACCCAATGGAGATAAAGGAAGTGGCTCTGGTTGTGAGTGGTGTCGTGAAAACTGTTGTGTGTGTTTTCCATGTTAAGGAGACTGAACTTTTATTTCCTATCTGTTCTTAACAAATAGAAAAGCCTAATCGAAACAGATGGTTTCTCCTGATACTTAACCGAAAATGAAACCGAATCTAAGAAATAAAAAACTCCTCAGCTTTAATACCGATACTGCACGATGACGAGTAGTAATATAGTGGAAGAAAGGTGGGGGGGGGGGAGGCATGACCATTTGTCTCATCTTTAGGTTTGACGGTGTCTTCAATAATTCGAGGGAGCTAAATGAAATGGAAAAGGGAATATAGTAGAAAATAATGGTTCATGGAGTATTGAGTCCAACACAATGTTTGAAGGTGTTCACAACTCGTGTGTGCTGAATTAAATGGCAAGTTTATGGAAAAATCCTCTGGGGAGCCAAATACAAGATGGCCACCGTGAAATAGGTGACCCGGATCCATGCTTGGAATGTTTTGTGATAATTTCGTGGAGTTTTAGAGAATGAAATGTGGTACACTTCACAAACGTGTGCAACATATCTGCTAGGGGGCCAATCTAAGATGAGAGTATGTTATTTTAATCCCGGTTTGATGGATCCCGCCCGGACCCCAGAGAGTGATGTCACAAATCATATAACATGTAAGTACCATGTAAAGGACTCGAACATATCAAATACAATGACGGTGTATTTTGGGGATCTGTTCGGTTGTATGGAAGTGTATCTTGATATCAGAAAGCGCACGAAACAAAATCCAAAAAATCACCCACATGGACCCAAACCTTTCAATAAAACTCAAAGAATCTATTTTTCAAGCCTCCCTTGGCTGCATGTTGTGCTAAAGAGAGGTAAAGGTGGGTTCCACTTTTTTTGCAGGCTGGAATAATCCTCGTCTTTATGTCCCCTCTTACCTATAATGTGTTCTATTGTGCCTGGCCTGCCTATAACCTGGTTACCTCGCGTTGTCTCTGATTCTATCCTGACATCTGCCCTCGCCCATGTGTAAGAATGTCCATCAAATCACTCCATTTACTGAAGATCCACCCACTATCGCTTCACGATATAAATGGACCCCGCAACGTGTTAGTTCATTATCGATCATGTGATGCCACTAGGAAATTCCTCTATTTCGTGCAACCCCAAGTCCCTCTAATCCAGGTATCTGAAAATACTGCAGACATCGTGATGTTCTGTATCAGGATCTTGGTTGCAGGAGTCGGTTGTTTGCGGCTTTGGCTTTCCATGGTCAGATCCAAGACAATGTAGTTGAAATAGACATACAAAAATATATAACATTCACAATTCCCTCTTATTCTGATACAATCACAATCTTAATTTATGATCTTTCCTGAACAGTATCATAGTGTTGGTGCAATTTCATTGTCCGTGGGTCATGGGAGTTCGATGGCGCTGTGTGGCGCTGTGTACATGGGCGTACTGCACATCGATAGTGCATTTTTCTATAACCCTTTACCCAACGTAACGGCCAAAACCGGCCAGCGCTATTCTCAAAAATCGCCAATTAATTTTCATTATTTTTTTCATTTTTTTGTCTCAAAAACATAGGTTATGACCCCTCGTTGGAACGAGCTCGTCGAGCTCGTTCCAACGAGGGGTCATAACCTATGTTTTTGAGACAAAAAATGAAAAAAATTAGTTATTCAAGAATTTTTTTTGCAAGTGTCGTCTGCTTTTCAGGTTAGGTAAAGGGTTAATCAATGATAACCCTGCTTTTGTGGAGTTAGCACGTTGAGTCTGACATTTCCTCGTTGCTGCTTGGTGGTTTTCGCCGGTACTCCGGTTTCCTCAACTTGTAAAACTTCCGGCACGATGAGACCCTGGTTGTCGAAAATCTCGATGAACCCAAGTAAAATCATGTGTTCATAGTCAATCACTCAAGGCATCTTTTTCGTCGAAACATCCCTGGATGGCATGTAGTTCTCTGGTTTTTGACATCTCTTTCCTGACACGTTGGATAACCATCTCCTCGCAAACTGCTGATTGGTCTACAACTCTTTAGCTATCGCTGGGGATTCAAATTGTAACTAATGCGTAATAAATTGCGTAAGCCGCCGGAAATGTGCCTTGATTTTAAAATTCCAAACACAGGTAAGGTTCTGATTTATGGTTTGTTCGGGTACGTCTTTCAGAGTTTGTCGTTAACATTTAACTTACTGCCTTCATGTTCAAGTCTGAATTGGGGACCAAATTGGGGCGCTTTATAATGCAGCAGTCAAACAACACAAATCTTTCTATGACATTAGTTTGTTGTGTCATTCACATTTTCTTCTAGTTATTAATATATTACTAAATATTGACTGTCGTGAAAATCGGCTTATTTTAGCATGTGGTGAGGAAAATAGATTATGAATATATATTTTGTGTTTTTTTTTAGAAGAATACAATAAAATATAAGACTTTATCAACATTCACATTTTATTAAATCCATTCCGTGGGTGGGCGGTGGTCTGATGAGGACGTACTCTAAAGTTTTTTTTGGTTACTGGTTATTGGAAATTGCGTATGTCTATTCACCAATATATAATTACAAAATGGCAACTGTGGAACAACTTGTGATAAACAACGTAAATCTAATGCTTTACCATTTTGTTTTTCTTTCCGTTTTTTTTCAGGTGTTAATTTTGGAAGCGGTTCCATTTTTGGATTGATTGGAAATAGTCCGATGTTTGTTTCATGCCTCGCATCAGCACTTGCATCTTTAATTCCCATGTACTCTGCAGTATACAGTTATACAGCAGGTATGTATTGTGTCCAAATTTAGTAACAGATGGAATATTGGACACAAAACATTCAAAGACAATCAGCATATACATTACGTGGAGAGTGGATTGTAACTAAATCACCCGCGGAGTGGAGTTATCACCTGAACTATAACTTTAAAATTTTGTATATATTTACTAAAAACACAAGCAATGTTTCAGTTAATGGACCTCCGGGTTTAACCCGGAGGTCCACTGGCTAAAACTTTGCTTGTGCTTGTTATGATTTGCAACAAATTTGCAATTATTGCTTGGGTGGGGTCTCCACTCTGCGGGTGATTTAGTGATAATACACTCTCCACGTACTGTATATATCCTAAACGTGAGGCCCGACGAGCGTTCGCGATTCTACTCGGTTCGAATCTTTTCACTGATTCGATTCTAAACCATCTCAATTATTCAACAAAATCGAATCCCGGAGAGTTCTGGTCTTCATACATTTCATTATTGTCGACTTTCTACAGATGACAACTCAGTCTGTTGTTTTCTGGAAAAAGAGACTGTCCGTTTGTGATATAACGAGATAACGCATATTTAGTCGAACGTTTTCTGAAAATATAAAATTTATACACCGAATAACATCAGTGGCCATTTGAACACGAACGTCTAACGAATTCCATATATCCATATTTTTGAGTGGATACCGACATTATCTAATGAGTGACCGAGACAAATGGTTATTTTCCTTTTTATTAAACGCTTTTTATAAGAATCTGATAATTCCACTCGTTTCAACCATGAATTGATGCAAGAAAGTAAACAGAGTATTGAATCATTGATACGCGGAAGTGATTTGCTCGATACTCGGAACAGATAGCGTCATGCGATGTGTTTCAGTTGGCGGGTTTCTAATCCAAACAAGGCCTGAACGTCCCTAACATAAGATTTTGGTTTGGTCCGTCCTTTGAAAGGAAATACCAAACCCAAAACTATATTACGGTCTTTCAGGCTGTGTTTGGACTAGTGAGTTTCATGCATCGATTCAATTGATAATTTGGCTCGTATTCACCTTGAAGTGATGCTTTAAAAGCTTCCATTGTGATTGGTACCGTGAAAGAAAAAAATACTATATCTTCACAGTGAGGGATACGATTTCTATCTCTCCGCAATTTCTTCGATAATCTACCGTTTAGCGTATAATAAATAACTCTTTTTGAAAATTAACAATATAAAAGACCATAACTCTGGATAAAAACTGCAAAAATGAACAGACATTTGTATCGGTAACTTACCTACTACCAAGAGCAGCAACTGCGCAAAATTTGTCAAATCAAATATTCCTGCCGACATGCACGACTACGCTTCATAGAGATATTTCACACCAAGTTTCATAAAGATCTTATGAAAACTGTACATTAGTTAGGCGGACACATTTTTGTGATGGACGCGCGTGCGGACGGGCAGATGGGCGGATGGACTTATGGACTGACAAACGGATCCATGGACGGACGGACGCTCCAACATTTCGGGTTTATGGGCTACCAAAAAACATTTTGTATGTCCAAAACCTTATTTTACCCAGAACCCCACCCCCTCCACCCTATAACTTATATTTAACCCTAACCCCACCCCTCCACCCCAAAAACACACCCTAACCATACCCCACCCTGACCCTAAACCCTAAAAGCTCACCGCAGACCCTTACCCCCACCCACCCCCGGGACCTAACCCCCAACCTTAAGCCCTACTCTGGGGCTACTCCTAACCCTAACCCCCACTCCACCCTGACCCAACCCCCACCCTAGCCAAACCAATAGGATTAGCAGCTATTTTTCGGTTTAGGGGCTACTAAAACTAAAACCCCACCCCTGACCCCAACCCTAACCCCTCGGGACCAAACCCTCCCCAACCTTAAGGCCTACTCTGGGGCTAGCCTAACCCTAACCCCACCCCACTCCTAACCCTAGCACTACCTTAATTTGGAGGTAGCCCCTAATAATAATATCCCCTAAGCCCCCAATGTGGGCCCGGACAGACAAACTCACGAACGGCCGAACACCATATCAGTATTCCATCCCGCCTTTGTCGGCGAGGGATAATAAAAATCATATAAAAATGCAACAAAAGCGGACAATTATTTGTGCAAGAAATTTGCCTATTTCCAAGGGCCGGTGTGACAGGAATGGAAGTCCGTAGGAACGTTAGTCCCTCTGGACTATTATTCCGCGGAATTATAGTCCTAGGTCTAACATTTCTAGGAATAGTAGTCCGCCGGAGGGACTAATTTTCCTACGGACTTCCATTCCTGTCACACCGGGTTCAACGGTGTTTGTTGATGAGGATTTTTATCACCTGGTAAACGCATATGTGGATTACGACCAGTTTAAATAAATAATGCTCTACTACGGAATACATTAAGCCCGACGGGTTGCACAAACTCTGAATTTGCATTCAGGGCAAAAAGTTGAATCAATGAAGTGCTAATTAACACTTCGCGTGCTGCTGGCAGATATCTCCGTCATGGACACAAAATCTCTGGCCAGTGCAATAAGTATAACTTGGGCACAATTAACCCTCTGAGACTTGAATTACCCTAATGGTCAAACGTCACTGGGAAATCAGTTTCTTCAACGTTTTTGAAAATGCGACGTCAAACGTCGGAAAGAACAAATAATAAGATATTTTTCACATTAGTGATTATCTGGTTGAGGGCTAGATTATTTTTGGCGATCTGAATTTGTTATTCAAAACTTATTTTATTACAAAGTATTGGGGAGTGCCCACAGGCACTCTCCAATAATTTGTAATAAAACAAATTTATATAAACAAAATATTATTTGTGTTTAACTGAATATGAAATATAAGCAAGAAAAGTGCTGGCTTTTGCTCTGGTTTCCTCATTTTTGAAAGCCCTGATAGTGGCTTCTAGCACTCAACCAGTTAAGAAGTCTTGACAGCAGGATTATGTTAGTATTTAAGCTGCGATAACATTTGGCTCAACCGTTATCACTGAGCACTATTCGGGAGAAAATAGGAATTTGAGATTAAAACTTTAAAAATTCGAAAAATAATAAGAAAACAAATGACCACAGAGTATCAACGTGCTGTTTGATTTCGTACGTAATAACACAAAAGTATCAAAGGGTTAAATTAAACAAAAAATTTCGTACGTAATAACACGTACAAAAGTATCAAAGGGTTAACCAAGTTTTTCTCTTCGAAATTGATTGGACTCAGTGCCCAATTATTTCTTTAATTACATTTAGATGAACGTTTAACAAACCTAGTCATGGCTACAGTTAAAACTAGAAGTCCTGTCACGAATAATGCGCTTATCTGGGCTTAATTGCGCGTTGGAATTGCGCGCAATTGCCATATCGAATGGCAACCAAATCACGGCAGGTTCTCCTGGTCACTCATGGCAAACACATGCAATGTTTCTGCCAATGGACCTCCGGGTTACCCGGAGGTCCATTGGCTGAAACATTGTTTGTGCACAGGCCATATGTACAGAATTTGATAGCTTTACTATGGCCATAACGCGTACATTAACGCGCAGATCTACGTGCTATTTGTGCGCATTTAATGACAGGACTTCTAGTTTTAACTGCACTTTTATAGTAGCCATGAACTAGATTTGACGAAAACTATTTTTAAAATACTCAACGTGTTAAGACTTAAGTTAAAATGGTTGTGTTGCAATGGACGTGGTTCATTTGTTTATTGTGGTTCACTGACATATTCAGCAGCAAGGGTCATATCGTATCGGGTAGTTTTATTGGTGGCGTTAGCCGGAATACCCCATGAGAACCACAAAGCAACTGCGAGTAACTTACGGTCTCCTCATCTTATCAACGCAGTGCAAACGGTGTTACCGCAGGTTGAAAGTGTAACACCAGGGTGCTGTACGGCTTAACACACTGCGTCACTTTTCTACCTCCTGGGTAATGGGGATTAAATATCTTGCTTTGAATACAGCGAAGATGAGGCTAGTCAGCGTCGGGGGCCTATGACCTTCCAATATGAAATCCTTCAAATGAATTCTTGTGATTTCCAGTGCAATTGCATCTGCAATGTGATAATGTAGATTCAGGAAGGGTCCTTCAACCAAGATTATTCGATTTAAGTTTTTACTACTAAAGACAATGCAATACTTTTATTACATGCCCATGCAGTCTCTCTTATGCAATACGGCGTACAATACCGCTGTGAAATACGGAATTCCGTATTGCACACCAACCTGTTCCAACCGGGACTTTTTTATGCAATGCGACTGCATAAAGTGCATGGTGTTTACCACCGTTGATAGAAAAGAAAATTAGGTCAGTAGGTGCTTGGGTCATGTAATAAATACAAAACCACATGTATGTTTCAATGAGTCGTTTTGTATTCAATTCGTCAGATGTGCGTAGAAAGAAAACGTCTCGACGTTTTCTTCCTACGCACATCTGACTCATTGAATACAAAACGACTCATTGAAACATACATGTAGTTTTGTCTATTTATTTAGCTCTCTTTTCAGAAGAAAGACGGCCCAATGGTTAGAACATTGAACGTTAAACCGAAACCTAGACGTAGCGTTCCTGTACAGAGGTATCGACATTGTGTCCTTGGGTAAGCCACTTCACTTCGACTACCAATGTAGGGACGCGATGACGCTATGTACTGCGACATACTGCACATCGAAGGTGCAGTTGCCTTCTACGCTGCTCTGTTAGTACAGAGTTAGAAAGTTGGAAAGTCAAACTGCTTCTCACCACTGCTCTGTGGTTCTATCCGGGTACTCCGGCTTCATCCACCCTTAAACTGCCCGACACGATGTGACCTATTCTGTTAAGGCTGTCGCTAACTCCCAATAAAGAAACGAACAAACGACGAAACTCCCTTTTCTCTTTTTTCAGGTCCATGTGAACTTGATTTGAGTGTTATAAAGTGGTTTTGTTCGATGGTTGGATATGGAGAAAAAAGTTGTGGGTATCTGACAACTGGTGCATCAGCAGCCACAGTCCATGGGTTTATGGCGGCCAGACATGATCGTCTTACCTCTACCAT
This sequence comes from Pictodentalium vernedei, assembly GCA_031216915.1. NCBI lineage: Eukaryota > Metazoa > Mollusca > Scaphopoda > Dentaliida > Dentaliidae > Pictodentalium > Pictodentalium vernedei. Next base: position 767,996,976 of record CM062295.1, read on the forward strand.
CTTATATGACAGGTGAATGTACAGATATTTCTTGTTACAGAAACCACAATACTGCAAGCAAACTGAGAACTTGTGAGGTTTCAACGACACTAATGTACCAAAAAGGCTTGATTCTTGCGATTTTCTGGCAACAGTGAAACAAAAGAAATCTCTTTCTTATGTTTTGCATCCCTTATGATATATACTTTAATAAGAGCCATATCAATGGTACTTCGTAAGACAATTCGCGAAATACGAAATACTTTGTATGACAGTACATGAGTATGCGTCCATACTTTTTCCAGTGAATGGGTGAGCTGGAAGGGTCGTGAGTAATTGAATTAGTGTAGGAAAGAGTGAGAGTTGTGATATTGTGGTGAATAATGAGTGTCACGTGAATGATTTAAGTAGCACCAGTACAGCTCAAACTAGAAGTCCTGTCATTGTATTGTGCACAATTTTGAAATAATAGCAGGCTGGGGAAGTGCATTCTTGTCCCTATTAAACTCAAACTGCCCCATTCATTAGAGTAATTGAATTAGTGTAGGAAAACAGCGTGATCAACAATTTATACAAGTAAATAGAGATTATTAACAACATTTCTAACCACTACTGGGATATGCATTTGAAATGAAGTAAATAGGTTTTAAAATTCGACTGCATATACAGAACGAAGAGAGTGGATAACTATTTAATCGCGCCGTATATTCTCCACTCAACAAGTATTTTTAATTGTTCATAACAGCACGAGAAACACTTGCAAACTTTCATCACATGGACCACCGAGTGTAACTCGGTGGTCCATGTGATGAAAGTTTGCAAGTACTTCTTGTGTCTTGTCCTTGTAAATAATTATTGAGAGATAAATTTATCCCACAGCGATTTAGTAGTAATCCACCCTCCACATATTATGTCTCAATATTGTCTTTTTGTTTTATCGATTCAGTTCGTGATTTCAATACCAACCTCTCAAAAAGCGTATTACAATTTGCAGCAAACGTTCTTCTGGATTTAAGACTACTTCATTCTTGTGCCGTAAGAAATGCACAAACTAACGAGTATTTCCTGTGCTAATTCAGACAGGAATTCTCGTTTCAACCGCAAGAGTTATGGTCTGTTTTTTCTTTGATGATCCAAGATGGTAGGTGAACATGTACGTCACGTGATGCAAGGACGGTACGTGTTTCGTAGTCCATGGATGTCACCGTGGACGGGTTTTATTGCTGCCGGTTGTTACTTTTAGAGAAACGCAATGAAATAGACAGAGGGATGTTTTCAAAAGATTGGTTTGATTGAAGTGAATACTCTAGTATACGTAATGGACGTTAAATTCGAACTAATCCGGTTTAAAAACAAATCACCTTACCGCAAGTACGAACTATTTTAAATCAGAATTAACATTGGGTTTTGTGTGTGTTGTATGGAGTGTACTCACGTGTCCCTGGGTTCGGGCGATTGCCCCTAAATGCACTATGTTGGGGCACATCTTAATTGTGTTATTATTTTTAGTTTCGGAGCCTCTTATTACTGCTTCCTTCTACACCCGCTCATTATATCCATTCAGAAATATCATCTTCTACTTTCCCGACCTTCATCTGTGATTTTTTTTTTCCTTTGCACCTCCCTGTTCTTAATTTCATAATTCTGTCCTCTCTCGGGTTAATTCTGGCTACCGCAGACTATTACAGACCACTTTGGGCTCTGTTCCGTACTCTCGTTGTCTGCCCTACTAAGTAAATCATTCCATCATATCGCCCATTTCGTGCCGAGCAACAAATTAGGTTTTATCCCCTACTTAGCCTCCCTCTTTTTGTAACGGATCTGTGGTAAAATCCCTCAACGAGCAATAGCTCCAGTGCCATGATGTCCCGTCTACATATTTCTAGATACTACAGCGGCCCCCTCAATTGGAACCAATGCGGGGTATGGGATACAGTTCTGGCGGTGATGAGTGAAAGCGACATTGTTGCTGATCGGCTTAATGTTTTAAGATCGCTGACATAGCTGCTGACTTTGCCTACATAGACTCAAGCCGTCCACCAATTTTGTGTTCCATATTCGCAGTAGTTGCAATCATGCAATGATACTGTCACTGGGTTCTACTGATACACAAAACATATTCTGCTATATATCAAGGAGCTCTATCAAACAAGAAATTGTTTTGGCGAATATTTGTCGACACAATAATTCCACACAAGAACTTCTTCTCCTACACTGTTAAAAATATTTTCATATTTTTACGGAACAGTGTTCCGGCAAAAGTGCTGCCGGAACATTGTTCCGTAAAAATACGGCACACCGTAAAAAAATTACATTCTGTTCCGTTAAATTTTTACGGAACAATCTGCAATAAAATTACGGATTATTCCGTAAAAATAGTGCAGTATTGTGAATAAATACGGCACGCCGTAAAAAAATTACGGACTGTTCCGTTAATTTTGTACGGAACAATCTGCCATAAAATTACGGATTATTCCATTAAAATAGTGCAGAATGAAAAATTCTGGGTTGGGGTTTGGGTGAAGGTGTTCAAATACCAGAAAAGGATGAAAATTCGGGAAAACGATTCTGAGCCAATAGTTTATACCATACTACTAACTCATTTCATTACGAACGGATCATGCTGAATATTGAACTTGTCCAAGAGATTGTTTATATAGCGTAGCATACCAACATTCATCAAAATCTAATGTTTTTTCTTCGTGTTATTGCATGAACATTGAAATTCTATATAAAAGGTCACTTGACGATACATCATCTGACAGGGGGTGGCAAATTCAAAGTGTGGCAAACTAGGAACATATTAGTAACGGGTAAAGGATGAAGCAGTTACGATACCCAAAATCCATTTGTAATCAAAAGTTGTTAAGTCAAGAAAGGGGCATAATTGTGTCAAAAATACATTGTCCAACATTTTAAGGCTGTTGCACAACTTCAACATTTCAGTAACAAGGTCCAAGAGTGTTAATTATGTACGTCAAAATGGTAGGTTTTGAGTGTTCCCTGAATTTACATGTATATTCAAAATTTTGTAAGTTGAAAAGGGGGACATAACTCTGTCCAAAACGAATGTTTCATCATCCATATAGATGTTGCACATGTAGGATATGTCCTTAAGAAGGTACCCAAGTTTCAATTATCTCCAGCACACATTGTAGGGGGAGTTGATTACACCGTGTCACTACCCAGAATCTATATGTATCACAAATTTGTATGTCCAAAAGGGGGGATAACACCGTCTAAAATATATTTTCCCGAAATATTTGTAGATGTTGCAAATCTTCAACACATCAGTAGCAATTCCACAAAGTTTCAAATCTCTAGAATCACAACTATAGGATTTGATTACACCGTGAAGGTACCCAAATCCAGACGGGTGGATGGACGGACAAACGAATATCATTTTAATAGTCCAATGAACATAGCACGTCGGGGGACAATGTAGGAGTTAATTACACAATGTGATTACCCCAAATCCATATGTATTGAAAATTTCTATATCAAAAAGAGGGGTGTGACTGTGTCCAAAATATATTGTCTTCAAATCTTTATATATGTTGAAAACTTCAACATGTCAGTAGCAATTCCATAAAGTTTCAAATCTCTAGAATCAAAACTGTGGGAGTTGATTTACACCGTGAAGGTACGCAAATCCTGACGAATAAACTGACAGATGGAAATCATTTTTAATAATCCCCCAAATGTTTCACGTCAGGGGACAATAAAATACAGATAACAAAGGGGAGTAACTCTTAGTTTTCAGTGTATTTTGGAGGTCACTGAACTCATCCAAAACACTGTTGATATAAAGAAGCATACCAAAATTTATATGCCTGGGGTTGAAGTATTCTAAAATGGGCCGTAAGTTACAGTGCTCAAAATAACTTTTTTTCTATGCGTAGCAAAATGCTACACATTTCCAAAAAATGAATAGCATTTTGTAAAAATTGCATAGCTATTTTTGTATACCGGAGTTATGTTATGCTGTTTTGTATTGAATTCTTCTAAGTAGATAGAATAGTTTCCATCCATTTCTGGGCATTTTCAAATGATCTGCAACACATGAAACATTTACAATGTTTGTTTTTTAACTGAACTTCCTTTAAGGGTTGCAAGTTTTGCATAGCAAAAAGCGACGCGACACCGCTTATTTTGAGCCCTGAGTTATCAAAAACTCCAATAATAATTATTCCTATGCTGGCAACTTCAAATTGTAAGTTAGCATAAGAATCTTTTCACATTTATCTTTTGTTGACAACCCCATCAATTGCAATCTTTTGTTTCAAAGTTTGCCAGAAGAGCTTTCCATGTTTTCAAGATTTGGAATTCGTCTCTTGAGTTCCAATGTGTTCGAACATGGGACCATTAAGGAGGAGTGTGGTTTTTGATTCCACGCCGGCATTGCATTATGTTACGTTTCCCCCACTGGTGTTCGAACTCACAAACCTTGGGCTCCCAAGCGCAATGTGTTATGCTCTCGGCTACTGCATCCTCGAATGCATAAGGACGTGTTCTACATAAGCCATATAAAACAAGAAACTCAACAAAATTGAACCTGTGTCTTCGAGGACCTGTAAATATGAGATTTGTTTTTCTCTATGACATATATACCCACTGCACTCACAACAGTATACACAGAGAATGACACACGCGTGTGAGTGGGTTAATCGATATGGCACGAGTGTCAGTGCAGAAAGATAAACGAGAAGCCACAGGCCTCAAGTTTTCTTCTTCCTTGATGGCACAAGTACTATATCAATTACCCATTCACACGTGTGTGTCATTCTGTGTTTATTATATGTCTTCATGTCTGTAAAAGCAATTATTAGAAGGACTCTCAGCAATTCATTTGACAATTCGTACCCTGAGTTCCAATGTGTTCTATGTGCCCGTAGGCACATAGAACACATTGGAACACAGCGGACGAATTGTCAATAATTGAATAATTAGGAAAAGGATGTCTTAGGGTTATCCTACAGCTGGTAATGTACTTGGTGACTTCCATATTGGCCAATTCCACTAAGACCAACTCAAGGGACATTATTGAACATATAACAAAAACTTTAAATGATTTTAATGATTTAATGAATGTCTATTCAGTATCGAATAGACATGGAAATATGAATATATGTAGCACTAGTCTATAGAAGAAATTCGTCGACAATCCCTCGCTCCCATTGGTGAATAGTCATGTGTCTGTAAACGATTGCTTTCACTTCTTTACAGTAATTGAATGCCCACATGAAGCAGTTTTTTATTAGAGTTTAACGACACATAACAGCCAGGGTCATATCATGTCGGTGACAGTTTTACGGGTGGACACATGAAGCAGTTAATGCAATCCATGGATCGATTGATTTTCCATGTTCCAAGGCCTACATAACTTAATCGACCCCAATGAAAAGCTAGACAAACTATAAACAATAGCATCATTGAATATTAAATGCATCGAGTGACCAAATGGTGCGAAATTGTTTGGTCAGTATGTGCAATACGTAATGCGAGTTGTAAAACTTCAATATTAAATGTCATTATGTGACGTTTTGTTTTCTAACCAATCTTAATTTATTCCTGCAACATTTACCCAAGATAAGTTTAGAACGTGTCAAAAAAGCTGTCAGCGTTAATTAAAATGACACGATAGTTTGCAGATATACTGTTCACACCTCATTAAAAATCTCTTGAAAATTTAGAAGCACGAAAAAGAGAGCTTCTTGTTTCCAATTCAGAAGCGTGAGTGTGATAATGCTCCACAAATCAACAACACTGTAAATAGCTGAATCTCAATTGAATTTCCACCACATGTCACCAAATCACCAATGGAGTGGAGGTATAACCTAAAGTGCTTCTCTCACATTTAGTACAAAAACAGAAGCAAAGTTTCAGCACTGGAGGTCCAGTGGCTAAAACTTTGCTTGTGCTTATTATACTTTGTAACAAATTAACAACACTCATTCCTTCTACTTATAATAGCTCATATAAATATACTAAATAGACTAACCTTTACCTAATAATTTAATAATTTGCCCCGCCTCTGCGTTTGATTGGTTGAAAGCATACAGCGTGAAAGTCGTCAAAATCGTATAAACCAAATCACGTAATGATTTGGAATGTCAACAAGTTCGCACATGAATCCGATCCAACTTTGAAGACTCTGGAAGCCCCGCCCACTCAATCCAATTGTCACCGTGAGGGCGTGACGGCAGACTGATAGATGGATAACAAGCTTGTAAACAAAGATCAATGATCGATTTTTCATCGCCTCCAGTCAGCAAGAAAATAATGATAATTTCTCGGCAACAATTGAATTTAATAAAATATACCGAAGTGGGAGACGAATAAAATATCATACAATCAAGCATGATTTGGGGGGAACTTAAAAAAAAATGTTTTTAATGATATTGTTATGTGACTTGATAAATATCTGTCGTCTGCGATCGAAAATCAAAACAACAAACAATTTGACAATGATTGACGTGACCTGTTTGTGGCACACTTTCCTGAGTTCGACTGTTGTCTTTTGCGAAAATTAAAAGTTTCTCGTTCACGTACACATAGTTTTTACATTTTAATATTACAGCCGGATTAAATTATAAGAAATAACTGTTGTTTTCCTTCGGTTTATGCGATATAAACCGAAAATTTTCAGCACAAGATTGTGCTGAAAATTTTCGGTTTATATCGCATAACCGAAGGAAAACAACAGTTATTTCTTAAATAAATATTAGAGGTAAGTTGTTTCTTGAAAGATAAATTTTGGTAGATGTTTTTCAAACTTTTATACACAATTCAATGAAAAGTAATCATGACTACCGTTAATTTATAAATGTTATTGATTACTTTTTATTACACACGATTACTTGAAAAATTGTAATCAATTACAGACGATTACGATTACTCATTACGATTACCCCAGCCCTGCAGGCAGGTGACCTATTAACAACACTACTCGTATGTACCCAAATTCAATATGGAAATCAATCCAAGTTTAAACAATAATGGCTGAGCTCCTGAGAAAATTTCAGCAGTTTTGGATGAGTTGAAGTTTTCTTTCTCTTTCTATCTCGTTTGCTTCCTTTTTCTGGATTTATGTTGAACATTAACCTGAAATGAAGTTAATGTTGTTAATGTGGTGAAGAATATGAGGTAGACTGACGCATGTCCAATTCAAAATTGCAGGGAATAAGGTAGGCTACAATGAACTGCCTTAAAATGCTTCCAGGGAACCACGAATGGCTCACCTCAATCAAAACCAAATGAAAGTAGCACGGAATGTGGGATGACGACTTTGAAGTGGACTATTCGCATGCTGCAAGCAAAATTGCCAACACTTTTGATTATGTCAGCACACTTGTGCTCATGTAATCAAGTGTTAACAATATTTCCTGTGGAATACTTATAGTTCACTTGAAGTAGTTACTCTATATCAATTACATATACAACATTTGCCATATTCAAACAAGTGTCTTATTACACAAATTTCAGATTGAGTTGGGTGATTGAAGCTATTAGAGGCGAGGCTTTCATTGCTCACAAAAAATGCCGAAGAAGGCTTTTACTGTTTGCAGGAATTTGAATTTAGGCGAATGACTTCGGGCAAAGATTTTTCAAACTTTCTGATCAAGGAACTATAACAAGATCATTAACTTAACCAATTTTATTCCCAAAAAAGGAAAACAAAATCATCACAGACATATAAATAAGGAGTATTTAATTCACAATACTCACCTGTTAACTGGTAGAGTACTGGAAGCCCATATTTGGGTTTTACTCTTTAGTGCCCCTGTAACAGGAATGGAAGTCCGTAGGAAAATTAGTCCCTCAGGACTATTATTCCGCGGAATTATAGTCCTAGGTCTAACATTTCTAGGAATAGTAGTCCGCCGAACTATATTCCTAGAAATGTTAGACCTAGGACTATAATTCCGCGGAATAATAGTCCAGAGGGACTAATTTTCCTACGGACTTCCATTCCTTTTACACCGGTACTGCAATTTAAAGGCTTCATTTTCTGAGGATGTGCTTCATATTATCTTTGAAGTGATAATTTTTTATCTGTTAGGATTTGCTTTGTTACAATTTATGGGAGAGTGCCTACTGGCACTCTCCCATCAATTATAACAAGGCAAAAATGCACGAAGAAATTTTAAGGACCAAAAATAATTTAGCACTCTACCTTTATCTATTATAACACCTAAAACCTGTTGCATGCAAAACAAAACTCACCCTTCAAGTTGTTATGTTTTCTCATTTTTAACTTCAAAAACATAGCTTAAAAGCCCCCACTGTCATTGGCTCAATGAGCTAGGTTTTTGATGCAAAAATGCAAAAAATGAAACTTTTTTCTGTGTAAAACCTGTCTTGAGTGACCATTGTCATGAGAGAACACCTGACTTGAGAGACCACTGTGACCCTTTACAGATTTGTTGTTTTATTCTGTAATGGACCTGTTGTGAGAGACCACCTGGGTTTGTTGCAGGTGTCATCTCCTCTAAATGGTTAAAGGAGTGTTAAAAATGAAGAATTAATTTAACCTAAAAAGATCGTTTGTATATGTCCCCTTTTCTACCTTTGATGCACTCCACACAAACAGAACAAGAGCACTGCCGAGGCCTGGCAAAATACATCGATATTTTGGGTCTCAACTGTTGACATTACGAAGTGTCATATACCAGGTAATGGGGACAGACTGAATAAGAATACAGCTTGACATGCATTATGAGGATAAACGGCTGGATTCCCATAAATAAGGAGACATACCTCTATTGCAATTGGTCAGACAAAACCTGAAATCGAACTCCTCCTGTATTTTGTTGTAATAAACCCACATACCAAATTTCTTTCCATTCGATCCATATAACTGAAGTTAACGTTCTGAAATGAGAAATTGGGCTAAATTCCCATAAATAAAGGACCATAACCCTACTGCAAATGGGTCGCCAGAACCCAAACCCATCCCGCATTTTGTCATTATAAACCCACGTCAAATTTTACTCAGTTCAGTTCATTGCGACTACTAAAGTTATCGTCTGGTAACAAAATGTGTTCATGGACGGACAGACGGTGAGACTATTTACATAAAACGTACCGTTTTTTTCAAACGGGCGTATAAAATCATAGTTTATTGAAATCAGTGACTTCTGAGATTACACAAAATTCAAATCGAGCCTGCTCCTTGTGTTGATTTTGCGAGTGATAAAAATCTAGGCATGTGATTTTTTTCTAAAATACACTGTCTCACAGTTATTGTGAATAGTCAAGAAGAGTTAATTTTCTGTTAACCCTTCCCCTGGCCTTGTAGATATTGTCCACCAATATTTCTGATATTAATAATTTTAGTAATTTATTACTCACTTTTGCATAAATTCAAGGGTTGAAATTTTAAGATTCACCTATTAATTTCCCCTGTTATTGAAAATAATTCCTCCAAACATACATTGTACAAGCAGTGTTTTATGCTGGCCTGAAAATGTTTTGAGCCAATTTTTTTATTCAGTCTGGATATTTTTCTGAGAAAATAGTTCCAAAACCCTGATGGGTTGGGAGGTGTTGCGTACATGGCCTGGTTCGAATGAAGGCCTTTTTTATCTGAACACAGTAAAATTCTATGATCAATTTAGAGAAAGAGGGTGTGATCACCCTCTACAGTACGTGGTGAGTGTATAATCACTAAATCACCTGAATAGTGGAGATTCCACCCGAGCAATAATTGCAAATTTGTTGCAAAGCATAACCAGCACCAGCAAAGTTTCAGCCAATGGACCTCCGGGTTAAACCCGGAGGTCCATTGGCTGAAACATTGCATGTGTTTTTTGTCGATATGTACAAAATTTGAAAGTTATAGCTTGGGTGATAATTCCACTCCGCGGGTGATTTAGTTACAATCCACTCTCCACGTACTGTACATACAAACCATTGACTGACTAAAAGGTCAAAGCTGAATGGGAGGCAAGCTTTCTCAGATCTTTATGTTCCTGTTGTTTCACTCAGATAATAAAGACTGTCAATATTTTATTTTAATTAAAAAAAAAGGTTTATTAAATTATTACCACTCAACAACAACTGCCATGGCTTAAGAAGCTAAGCTATTAAGTGTTCATGAAAACTATAAGATTATAATATATGTTTATTACATATATTTCCACGTGGGAGTCTGGGGAAGTAGAGCAGTGCTTATTCACCATGGTAAACAAGTTATGTTTTACTAGTAAAATAGGACCCAGTATCTAATGCCTGGAAGTTCTCTAAGTGGACAGTGGGTATAAACGATTGGATAGTCGCTACAAAGAAAATGAAGAAATGACATAACTGTTTAGTTTAACTTCACATCTGGCCAGATTTCTGTGACCTCACCATGCCACATTACCAGAACAACAATGCCAGTAGAGATGAGCAGTATTTGAATTGTTTGTGTCGGTTTTGGTATTTTTAGGGAATATACCACGGTATCGGACCAGTAATCGTTTTCTGACTTGGTTAAGATTTGCTGAAAAGGGTTATTAACATCAGGAAAATACAGAATCAGTTCTACTTGCATCATTCTGCCATGATGCCACAAATACCGTTGCAATGAGCTCAACAGTGGCATTCCTTTGCAGATGCAAATCAAATCCACAGTAATTCTGTGGCTTGTTACAAACACACGTTAAATCCCTGAAGGCCTATTTTTTACTTGTACGACCTGTTACTTACTGTTTGCACATTTGAAATATTCTAACTGAAAAACTTTAAAATCAAGCCTGAATCGCATATAGACACCATCAAAATCTCTAGTTGATTCATGTATGCAGTTACTTTTAATTGATTTTCAACGTGCTACAAAGTTAACACTTTTTGAAATTGAAACAGTGATGGATTCATCAAGTGTGATACAGACATTGATGTCCAGCATTGTAATAAAATTTAATGTTTCCACCCTTGACACACCTTTGTGACTGATACCTGCCTCATCAAGTTTCATCACTCAAGTGAAATAGCATCTTACGTAATTATGTAGGTACCTGGGTTCTGCCCATACCTCTCATCACTGGTCGGTAATAACACCACTCATGATTCCGGCCAGCACACCATCTGAAATACTGTGACAGCCAACCACACAAATGCCAAAAGCTACTTGGGGTACAGTGCCCAGCTAGATGTTATTGTTCTTTCGTAGTCAGCGAGTCAGATAGATCGTGAGGATAAGAACAGATTAGGCACTCAGATTTAACGAGCAATGATTGTATAATTTGTCAATACTCGCCACTGGTCATTGGATGTAACGAAAAAACTTAGAGAAAATATCCCCAGAAGAGTTATTTTCCCTCAGCTTTTTCATTACATCAAATGTCTGATGGTGACTGTCTGTGATAATAAATAATCCATAGTCTCTTCTTGTCAGCCATTTTGGGCTGATGTTATGTGTCTGATCTTTTTTTTAGTTAATAGCGGGTTATTTTTCAATACCGAAATCACGGTATTTTGCCATTCCCTCGGTACGGTAAATCGGCATTAGTATAATACTGATACCGCATGGTATATACGGTATAGCGCACAGGTCTAGTGAATAGGCCTGTTGGAGGAAACCATCTGTCGTTTCATGGAACAACAATCTCGAGTTTTTCATTTGTTTTAATTCCATTCGGAATTTTCCTGGAATAGGCGGAGATATGTCCAACAGCACAATTCGTCTGTTGCGTATACATTTCTGATGCCGGTAGACGTGATTTACAGGGCCCAATAATTATTTTTAAACAAAACGGCAGGCTTGCTTTAATTAAATAAATAAATCTTACATGTCGTTCCCAGCATTGGTGGGGGGGGGGGGGGGCGTGTCCTTTCTTTTATGGCGTTCTCCGATGGACATGTCAGTTCTACATTTTCACTGCATGATGCATGAATAAATATGCCAGAACAGACGCAAGCTGGAACAACAATGCAATAACTCCATTGCAGATTCCCTTAACACAGATTTCGACCTTCACTTCCGTCTGGGCAATTCTCGAAATCTGTATTTTGTTAATGAAATAATCCACCCCATATCATATTTGTTTGGGTAACAATAAAATTTACTAAAATTATTTAGTTTACAAAACATGCGGATAAACTCGTCTTGTTATTTACTGCTAAAAATAGACAAAAATATCCGGCGACAGTCGAAACCATGTGCTCTGAGTTTACAATTTAAAAAAATGACAAATAAATCATCAAACTGTTTGAAAATCATCAAACCAAAACAATAGTCTGAAAACAGATGTAATTTGCTTTGTTGAATCTTAACATTTATTCCTTGTTCTTAAGTTTGGTGGGACATGTTTTGGTTGTCATTTTATGAAAAAAATGGGACCTTTATAAAACCAGAGTATCCTCCCTTGAAACATTCAGAAATATTGATTTTACAAAGCAAGTTTCAGCTTCTGAATTTGCCGAGCATGATGGATAAAAAATAAACATGTTTTGGTGAACCAATAAATTTATAAATCATAGCCCTGGTTATATTATTAATTACTTCCAAAATATCTTGGTTGTAATTTTTTTTTTTTTTATAAATTTTAATTACCACATTCTCATTTCTCAAACACCCGTTTTTAGGTGGCCTGTTCATGAACATGCCGGGCTCGCCTCATCTGGACAAACAGCATATCCTGGAGCTTTGGGTAAATATGGTATGCAGGGCTTGCGTTTTAGAAACTTGACCAGGCTGATGAATAGGCCAGGTAAAAAGGGCCACCAGGCCTGATTGTACTGTTCAGGGCTGATTTCGTAGATTACATACATGTACACTGTGGCAGATGAATTTGCCGGCTTGACAGATTGGCGACCAGGCTGACTGATCAGCCTGGCAGGAAATGTTTTGAGGTTGATTACCAGGCCTGGGCTCAGTGAGCTGACAGGCCCGGTGAAAATGCAAGCCCTGGGTATGTCATGAAAAGAGGGATAATTTCTGAGCAAAATGTTGATATCGAAACGTGTCGGTCACTAAATTATAAATAAATTCTGAAACGTATTTTTACTCGAAAATCATCAGCTGGTCAAAACAGACCGTCGCCATCTTTGTTTACACTGGAAGCATGATGAAATCTTATTCGCATTAAGCGATTGGCTGACTGGAACACATGAGTCAAACAAAGATGTCGACTGTCTGTTTTGACCAGCTGATGAGTTTCGAGTAAAAATACGTTTCATAATTTATTGAGTGACCGACACGTTTCGATATCGACATTTTGCTCAGAAATTATGCCCATTTTGATGACATATTTACCCAAAACTCCAGGGTATGCCATGTGTTGTGATGAGGCGAGATAGATCGGTAAGTAAATCATTATCTGATTTGCGACACTGTACATTTATCGGTTGAGTTGGACTCACCGGACGGTACCAAACCAAAAAATTATATTACTGACTTTGAGGCCGAAACTCCCAGGGCCGAAAACGTCCAAGTACCAAAATTTCAATTGTTTCCTATTGTCGTGAAAATAACAGTTCGCCTAGCTTTATTCGATCATCTTGGATATCGAAAGAATATTAGGCCACGAGTTGTTCTCATGAAATATTATTCGATAGTCAGTTCTCGTACGAATACCGTAGCAGAGTTTCATGAGCCACCGATGCCAGCTCGTCCCCTGAGTTCCAATGTGTTCTATGTGCCTACTGGCACATGGAACACATTGGAACTCAGGGGACGAGCTGTCAACACTTTGAGTTCAACCGAACGCATTAATTATATTTTTCGTGTTCTGCATATCACAATCGTCAACCTTATTCATTTTGAGTATAATTTGTGTCTATTTCATTAATATTTATGGCTTATCAGATTTGGTAATTTCCGAGTAAACAAGTTGCCGTTAAAACCTTAATTTCACAACGAATCAAAGACTTTCGTTAATTTCGGATGAAAAAGAAAAGAGTTTGCTTTCGTCAGTTCAAGTTCAACTCCAGGCTACGAGCATGGAGTTTGTTTCCGACAAAAAATGCAGGCATTCAATCACTCGGACACTTTCCGTCCTTCGTTGGTTCTAAAAAAATAAATACCGTAACTTATAAAGCCGAAAAAAGTGATACCACTTTGTCAATTTCTGGGACCCAAGCTGAAATATTTTGCAAGAGCGTGTCTTAATAATTCAAAATGAAAAAAACAACTCCACATGTTCTGAAAATGTTCAAAATGGAGGACACAAATCTCCAGTCAACCATCTTCATGCAATCATGGGCACAAATTAATTTTAATACAGCAAGGCAGTGATATTCTAGACAGTTCAGCTGCATGCCCGGATCTTTACACACTTACCAACCAAATTAAATTATTTCTAAGTATGTTTTTACCTTCGAATATAATTACAGATACTCACCAACTTGAATTTTGATGTTGTTGTTGAATTGAACAAAACGAATCTCTTTGAAAATTGCCGCAGTAGGTCGCATACTGGTATCCCAGGATTCTCTTCACTTGCATGGAACCAGACGGTTTACGGAACATTGTGCATGAAAATTGGTATCGCGGGTAATACGGAATTAAGTTCCGTAAAATTAACAGAACACAGTTCCGTTAAATAACGGATAATTTTAACAGTGTACTCTTCTCTGTATTCATAAACTGCTCTAGTTTTTTAACCCTTTACCTAACATGAAAAACAGACGACACTTGCAAACAAAATTCTTGAATAAGTATTTTTTTTTCATTTTTTGTCTCAAAAATACAGGTTATGACCACTCTTTGGAACGAGCTCGACGAGCTCGTTCCAAAGAGGTGTCATAATTTTTTTAGACAAAAAATGAAAAAATAATGAAATTAATTGACGATGTTTGTGAAAAGCGCTGGCCGGTTTTGGTCTTTACGTTGGGTAAAGGATTAAAGGCTGAGTATTATTTCAATATTGAAACCTTTGCAACGTGCCTTCGAAAGGTCGAGAAGGTAACGCATGATATAAAGACAAAAGTACTGTGAATGGGGAAGGGAAATAGCTCGATTAGCTCAGACATCGAATTTAAACCACTGGTGCCTTCAACATAAAGCTCCAGACACGTATCATTACGATTTTTCTTTTTGGCGTCAGATGTGTCTATAGTCACATACTTGACATACATGACATTCAAGTACGCATGTATTTAATTACGCCGATGTTATATGTTGATGTGGAAAGTAAATATTACCAATCAGTGTTGAAACTAGATGTTTTAATACGAACATCGGAGTCAATAGGCCTCGTGTACGTGACAAGAGTTTAAGACAAAGCAACTCCTCTGATTCCATCGACTGTTTGTCCCACCAACCCCATCCGTGGTGCGAGACGCCCGTCAACCATTCAAAAATGTGATACTTAGCGGACCACCAAGCCGACCGGAAGTCGTTCGGAAATCGATCGGCCGAAGCGCCCGATATCCTTTGCTCCTAACTGCCTTATTGTGGACATTATAGCCGACTACTGCTATCTTCTCTAGCAGACGTACTCCGAAGTGGAGCTTGTTGTTCCTTATCTCTCAATTTCACGTGTTCCCCTTTACATAATGTAACGGCGGGAAAGGGTCAGTGCTATTAACAAAATAGTTATTTGTTAGTTTCATTTTGACTATATACATAGCTCACGACTCCTCGTTGAATCAAGCACCTTCAACTTGCTCCGAGAAGAGTTTATAAGTTATGTTTTGTAGGTGAAGGATAGAGGACTCCGTGGCATTAAAGACATTATTTTGCAAGTGTCGTCCGCAGGTTGTGTTATTTAAAGGGTTAATCCTTGGAACACTGGTGGTAGCGTCCATGTCAGTCCAATGGCACCAATTGGAGGAGTCCATGCTCATTATTTTTGAGTAGACCAATTAATATTTTTAGCGTTCGGCTCCCAGGCTGCGCTTTGAAAATATTGATTTGATTAGTCTACCACACACATTCATTTAGAAGCCATCCTACGTAATGCAATTATAACATATCATGTTCCTGGGCCGGAAAAGCGACACCTCGTGTTTAGAGGATTAAACATGAGACAAGTGAGAAAAAATATTATTTGCTGTTAATAACACACGTTGTAGCGTTTTTCTGCCACGATTGCTGTGCGTATTCAACGTTACGCGATGCAATACAGACATTGGGAAATGTGCTAGTTACTCCAGGAGTGAAATCAGGAATACGCCTAAGAACGTAAGGTAAGAATGCATCTGATTGGACGCTACGCGTATGGGTGACGTCATGGCGTGAATGAAATGCAGCGACTCGAAACAGGGTAGTGCAAGAAAGCTATCAGACCGCCAAAGGTGATATTTTTCTTTAACAGTATCAGCTTCATGCATTTAATTCAAGTTTAATAGAGGTCGAAATACAGAACAAAATTCGAGTACAGCACGGGGGTCAGGATTCAACAAACCTTGATGAGTTTTTCCATAATTTCACGCGCTTATGACCCTTTGAACCGTTTGTTTCGGCCCAGGAGCATGATATATCATAATTTCAATACAGTTAAAACTAGAAGTCCTGTCCTGCCATACTTTCAATACGTAGAGTGGTTGCTAAGTGAATGTGTAAGGTACACCAATTAAAATAGTCAACGTTAAGCTTTGGGCCTGCATGTTGATAATATTAATGGGCCTCTACTCTTAAATAAAAAATGTGTACTCCTCCAATTGCCGCCGTTGAACCGACAAGGAAGATAACATCAGTGTTCATTATAGAATATACCCATAGTAGCTTGGTGTACCAAATGTTCACCACTCGTGGTGAAGTGGTGTTAACCGCGAGCCTTTGGCGCGCGGTTAACACCACTTCACCACTCGTGGTGAACATTTGGTACACCAAGCTACTTTGGGTATATTTTATTTATACCATGATCGTCAGATCATTAAGAGTCGCTATTATGTTTTCTCGATTTTACTGAACAGCAGACGTACATACGAGCGAAACTGTTTTTGTTTACACGAGCATCGGTGGGCGGTACTTCCCCTGTCAATTTTATCGCCGAAACGAAATGGAAAATGAAACGAGGCCTTTTTCATTTTAATAGCATAATAACATACCATTTTGAGCTATGGATGCTTTATTAACATGAAACAATGCATGTTTGTTAAGTTTTGGTGTCTTATGGGATACACTCATTTAAAAGCGTAATAAATAATTGTCACTTTCATTTCACTCTTCGTGAGGTGACGTGCGATAAAGTTTGACAAGTTGCATTCAGGTCGACGTCACCAAAGGTCAACATGGATGTAGTTCACTATTGAAATTCCATTGCTGGCGTGTTCACCATGGTTGGTGTGTAAACCTAACATTTATGTCATAGGCTTTTCATATATTGTAGAATAGGTTATCGTGGTATAAAAAGTGTTTATGCACATTATCTTTCAGCTGTGTGGTCTACATAACTGAATTTACTCACCGAGTGAATATATTGGCCCTCAATGTTATTGGACTGAGCAACTGCCACATTCGGAAGATCCAGACAGATGATAACTTCCGGCTGAATCCAGAGATCCTTGAACAAACAATAAAACATGACCTTAAGGTAAAGACAAATGACACACACACATCTTATTATAACGAATTTGTTGTCCAGATTTCTCTCCAAGTAGCGAGTATGTACCCCCAACTTGCCCATTCTCCCGAAAGAGCAATCCAGAGCAATCGATGACGTCATTTAATTTAAAACAAAAATGTTAATTGTTTTTTAAATTTTTTATTTGTTTTTCAAGTTTTTTAAGTTTTTTATTTGTTTTTTAATTGATGTTTTAATGATAGGTACACACGTGATCAAGATGGCGAATCCCAACATGCTCCCATCATTCCCTTGTTAATATGGTGCATGATGGTACTCGCGTGATCAAAACAATGTTATTATTGGTGGGGGAGCAATATTGTAAAGTTATTCCCCTGGAAATATGGTATATGATGGGTGCTCACGTGATGAAAACAATGTTATTATCCATGCATACCCCACCTGTCCCTCTAAGCAAAAACAAATAAACGAATCCCTTAACAAAATAAATTCCCTGGGTTGATAGTTAGGCTGCCATGTCAGGTGAGCGCCCTCAGTCCCTCTGGGGCCTATTGTTTTCTGTTTGATATCGTTGCCCTGGCTCTTCTCTCTATATTTTGCATTGTAAGTCAGTCACTACTTTTATGTAAGCTTCCAAAATGTGTTACTGCCTGTCTGTCTGTCTGTCCTTCAGATGGATTGTTTCTTTGCTTTTCATTTGGGCGGCTGTACATTTTAAATAATTTGCAGCTATCTCTCACCCTCCAACCTCCCCACACACGTACACAAATCAGGGCTGGGGCTAGTATTGAGTACTTTGTCAAAAAAGTGGTACTCGAGTACTACGAGTACTGAGTACATTGGACCCAGCTCAGTCACAAATATATTAAACATCAAAGAGTATTATATACTTGAAACAAATAGAGTACAGCTGCTGTGTACTGCTCACTTTCCACGGAGGGACAATATTTCCACGGATACAATAATATCTGTTGCCAAACACTAACTATAGGAATAATCATCAAAAGTTTAAATATTAAAGCACCAGGTACAACCCGGTGCTTTATTAATTAAAATGTTGGTGATGATGATTTTTATTGCCTTGTAAATGCATGAGTGGACATCACTGACCACGCGTGTATTACAACCAGTCCACGGCGACTGTACTGTAACTGATTTGTCCTCTTTGGGAACATATTTTTTACAATCTCACTCCTTTTGACAGAATGTGTGTCTGTGGGGATCAAAACCAAAGTAGTGAAAGTGCACTTGTGGATACTTGCAACACCAGCACAGCACTGCAAAATCAATTTTGATGATTTTAGGAATTTTAACAGTGTCATGAGACACCAAAGTAGCAGGTACTGGTCATTATGTTGGAAAAAAATCACTGTTTTATGTCTCGAGGTGCCTTAACTGAGAAAACGGATGGTTCTTCTAACAAAAATTGCAAAATATTTATCAAACACAATTTGAAATGTCTTCAGAAGCCAGAATGTGACAAAACAAAATGGGAAATTCAATATGTGTCAACATCAATTAATTTATAAATTAATATTTTTTGTTTTAAGAAAAAAGGCATACTGATTGGTGTGGGGGCGCATCCAGGGCTATATTTTCCCCTGTCACTAGGTAAAAGAACATTTGACATCATTTGTTGAGATAAAATGGCACTTTCTACTGATATTGATGAACTATATAGCCTCAGCCAGGGCTTATATTTCAACGCGAATCTGTGAATCGATTCACATAGAGATCCGTGCAACAAAACCAGTGGGAAACCATGTAGATTCTCGTAGCACTGCTGTTAGGATTCACGAGAAAAGAACTGTGTCAGTTTAAGCCGTTCCCTAACACAAAGGCTGCAAATTAACCAATACAACACTAACATGACCTGAACAACACTGGCAATAACATTTGTACAAATATGGTTATCATTGAAACTGGCTCATCACAGGAGTCGAAAATACAAATGGCCAAAGTTTGTTTAAAAGGTTGGTTGTTCAAATGAAAGTGTTGTTTATCTACAGGGAGAAAAAGTTCCAGCTCTGATTGGTTTCAACTATTTCTGTGTCTTGTTTTGAAAGTTTATCAGACAAACCAACTTTACACTGCCTTGACGAGTTGGGATAGACAGTGTCAGTCGCTGGTGGTTTCAAGTCAAATTACTTAGGCAACATTGAATGTTCAGTAAGTGTTTCATTTTTAACCGATTTTGAGATGTGTGTTCGACTAATTGTAGTTCCAGACACAGATTTTAATCAAAGATGTCCAGCAATAGTTGGAACAAACATAAGACATTTTGTTGATCTATATGAAGACACAGGACAAAACAGAGAACCCCCTTACCAGAACAATGGCAAGTTGCAGTGAATTTAATGTATACAATTTATTTTAAGCTTAAATCATCAAATAAAAGACCATTGCAGATGTCTCCATATCAACTGGTGATTGTAAATGGAATTGCTAGAAATATTGATACTTCAATCAGTGAAGTGCTCTCAGAAAATTTATGTGATGGGCTCTGTTATGTGGTTTGCCCACAAGTGGTTAAACTTGACCAGTAACCAAGGAATGTTAAAATTCCAGTGAAAGTATGTAATGTTTCTGCGAAACATATCACCATTAGACAGAGGGAGGATATTTGCCAAATCTCAGAAGTGAGGGTTGTTGATAATTCAACTTATTCACAAGCTTTTCCTAATTTTGAAATTGTAAGCAGGATCCCTCCATTATTCTGAAAGATCTCGATATCAACCTCAACTCTGATATTTTATCAACTGAACAGCTGTCTTCAGTGAAGCACTTGTTATTCAGATGGAAACATGTTTTTTTAACAGGCCCAATGGATTTGGGACACACTGATACTGTGCAACATCACATAGAACTTGAAGATGACAAGCCATTTAAGCTACCATATAGAAAACTCCCACCAGGAATGTATGATGAAGTTCATCAACATGTCAAGGAAATGTTAGGTGCTGGTGTAATCAGAGAGTTTAATAGTCCTTATTCTTCTAGCATTGTATTTGTGAGAAGGAAGGACGGCTCTCTGAGATTTTGTATTGACTATATCAGCTACTTAATGCAAAGACATGTAAGCACAGTTATATGTTGCCAAGATGTAATGAATAGAACCACTCTGTAGTCGAATTATTTTTCCAATCTTGACTTGCGTCAAGCTATTAGCAAGTTGATGTTGCTGAAGCTGATAAACCGAAGAACAATTTTTCAGTTGGAAATCTTGGTTTTTATGAATGTAATCATATGGATTTTGGACTGACAAATGCCCCAGCAACCCTACAGCGGCTGATGGAAAATGTGTGGGAGAGGCACATTTTAGAGAATGCCTGATTTTTTTCGATGACATTCTGGACTTTTCCAAGACTTTTGGTGACCATATAAATCATTTGCAATCAACATTCAGCAAACAAGCTGAGCATGGTCAAAAACTGAAACCATCCAAATGTGAGTTTTTTTAAAAACATTGTCAACCTATATTGGTCGTGTGGTTTCTAAAAAAGGGATTTCCACTGATGAGGAGAAATATCCGCTGTAAGGGATTGGCCAAGCAAGACCAAAGAATATTAAAGAGCTACACCAGTTCTTTAAATGTGCCTCTCCCATCAGACATAGTAAATATTGATTACTCAGTGCCACAAGGCAGTATAAATGGTCCCATATACTTCACATGCTATGCTAGTATCTTGAGTTCTTGTGTGAAGGGTAAACTACATATTGCTGGTTATGCAAATCATAGCATTTATGATTCTTTCCGGGTGGGAAGAAATGATGTTGAAGTGCAGGTAGTAAACAAAATGTCTTCATCCTTAAGTGAGGTAAAAAAATGGATGCTTTCAAATAGGCTAAAAATGAATGAATCAAAACTGAGTTTATAATGTTGGGTAGTTACAAACTGCTGTCAAAATGTGCCTCGTAATCAATCAACATTTGTGGTGTTCAAGTTGAAAAATCTGATAAAATTAAACTTCTTGGTATGCAACTTGATGCCAACCTGACATTTGAACATCATGTCTCTTTTAAACCTAAAGCTGTATTGGCTGCCATGTTCAGACTGGAAAACCTCAGGCCATACCTCTGTTGTAACACAAGAAAAACTTTCGCCAATGCCTTTGTCTTCTGCCACGTAGATTATGGTAACAGTCTGCCCATACATCTACCAAAACTTCGACTTTTTGAGTTCATCAGATGCTCTGAAGGAACTGCATTTCCTTCCCATAGCAGAAAGCATTGAATTTAAAATTTTATTGTTGGTATACAAATATTTAAATAATCTAGCTCCATCTTCCTTAGCCGAATTGATCCAATATTCATCAAGGTCTAATATAACTAGGTCTAGTACAAAACCTTTACTTAAAGGACCTTATCACAGGTATGTCATATTTGCTGATGGATCATTTGGCTTCACTGGGCCCCCATCTCTGGAATTCTCTTCCAGATGATGTAAAGTCTTGTGAGTCATTTCAGAAATTCCAGAATAAACTGAAAACATACCTAATCAAGAGAGCTTTCTCCACAGTTTGCTTACCAAACTGAAAGTGATTGTACAGGGCCATAGAATGTTTGTCATCCATTAAGTCCATGAGTTAACAGTTATGAGCGCTTTATCAAGTATTATTATTATTATTATTATTATTATTATTATTATTGGGATGTGTAGATTACTATCGACTTTTTATTTTGAACTATTCTATAATAGTAGCACCATTGAATGACCTATTAAAAGGTCATGGACATACTTCACAGACATGGAAGAAACATTGTACCAAGAAAAGTGAAGCAGAGTGGAAGTTTGGCGATTTGCAGGATCGGGTGTTTTAAAGTATTAACCAAAAATTGCAACCACAATCACTTTTAGCCTATGCAGATTATTTGCTTCCATTTGTGCCTCACACACGTGCTAATGCATTAGGTTTTGGTGCGGTTTTATACCAGAAGCAAGACGGAGTTGACAGAGTAATTGCTTATGCCAGTCGAGGACTTCGGTCAAGTGAACATAATTATCCTGATCATAAGTTGGAATTTCTTGCACTGAAGTTGGCTGTCACAGACAAATGCACGACTACCTTTATGGGAACAATTTTGAAGTAATTGCAGATAATAATCCACTCACTTACATCCCGAGCAAAGCAAAATTGGATGCAACCGGTCATCGTTGGGTAGCTGCATTGGCGGATTATAACTTTACAATGAGGTATCGAGCTGGAAATCAAAAAAGTGATGCTGATGGTCTATCTCTAAAACCACATATGGTTGCTGATGTGGTCAGGGTGCCACGGTCCCATTTGTAGACAGTCTGACCCGAGATACAGTTCTTCATTTGGCCTATGAAGAATCTATCTCCTTGGACACTTGGAGAAACATACATTCATACATTGGACCAGAGAGCAGAAAAAGATACCACCATATCAAGAGTCATTCTCCTCATTAGAAGATGTTCTCTCACAAGGAGGGGAGGGGGCAGTTTGGTCGAATCGCTTGAAGTGCCTTCGAGAATTCGAAAAGCTGAGTTTGGAGAAGAACATTCTGTACAGAACCTCTTCTCTCGATGGTGAATCCATCAAACAACTGGTTTGACCGGACTCTTTCGACTAACTCGCACTAAAAGGTGTTCATGGTGATGTTGGTCACCAGGATAAAGATAAACCACTGGTTGGCAAAATAGCGTTTTTACTGGCCTGGCTTGCAATAGAATGTCTTTGATAAGGTTGAACATTGTGGCATATGCATTCAACGTAAAACGCCAACGGGACCTGTTGCAGAGCTAGTCCCCATCCACACAAGTAGACCCATGGAACTCCTTTGTATAGATTTTCTAGCTTGGAGGGATCGAAAGGTGGTTATGAGAATATACTTGTAATTACTGACCACTTTATTCGGTATGCACAAGCTATTCCATGTCGAAATCATTACTGCAAAAGCCTTGTATGAAAATGGTATTGTTTTCTACAGTTAAAACTAGAAATCCTGTCATGAAATGCGCACAAATAGCACGCCGATCCGCGCCTTAATGTACGCGTTATGACCATAGTAAGGCCATCAAATTAGGGGATAACTATGTTGTATTTGATTGTTTGGGGCCGTAAACGATGGTTTTACTGTCGCAAATTGAGTTTTGCCGGCGACGCGTTAGCGGAGCCGGTAAAACGGATATTTGCGACAGTAAAACCATCGTTTACGGCCCCAAACAATCAAATACAACATAGTTATCCCCATTCTAATATAATTCGGCTGAAAACGGAGATAGATTTGATCTCCCAACTATAAAGCAACGCCTTGTTGAAGACAACATTGTCAACAATTTAAAACTAAAAATACAGTCTTCGTGACGTCATTTGGGAGTTCCGAACCAAATCACGAAATATATTTTACGCTGCCACAATACAAATAATTCCAAACGTTTTAGTCATTTTATCACCAATAACAAAATATATTGATATTTGTACTGACAACATTTATCATATTTAAATGTTTGTGACAATCTGAAAACAAAATACGCCGGCTGCTTTCTCTATTCAAAGTTTAGAGTTCACCTTGTGATGTTTCAGTCGGCGTCGGAAAGCACTCGAGGATTTCCCATTAAAGTTAAAAAAAATTGATATCTTTGATTGGAAGCCCTTGTTTATAATTACTTATGGTTACAGAACGGTTGTTCATTTCAAACTGTTTCTGGGAAGTGATGTCATGTGGAATTGGGCTACTGCTATTGACATAATTGTTACAGAGCGAATGGTTCACCTCTCTTGAGCAGTGGTGAATGCGTTTCTGTAGTGTAGCTGTACATGTGATGTGGTGCCACGAACGCAGGTAACAAATTAGAAAATGAAAGGACCGCTTGCACTTGAAGTTGATGTTATAACATCGCTAGCGGATCTGTCAGAAATATTTGGCCTTGAACAATTAAAATTATTATTGCCAGTTCTCGGAATTTTGGTTTTCTATTTCGCACATAGCGTTCATAAATTCTTCATCGTACGAAAAATAGCTATTTATAAATTATATTTTCATATCGCTTACTGCGTCCACACGGTTTCCGTTAAGACCGTCGAAATCAGTTTTTAACACTCATTTCATTACTCAGCAGTCTCTGCCAAACCCCTATTCCACATTAATATTAAACTTTCCAACTTCATCCGTATTAAATACAGTTAATTACAAGAAAGATAGAGAACGTTTTTTTACAGCAAGTCAACGCGTTGACAGCGTTTGTTTACATTGGATACGGTAGTCAATGACTCCAAATGGAACGAAAATAGAACGCCCACGAATACATCTTGACTTCCTAAAATAGTTTTCGACAACAAAAAAATTGCGACAGGTTACGCTGATTTTACTGTCGCAAATTTTATTGATTAACCAATCAAATTTCGAGATTTATAGTAATTGTATTAGAATTTTGTACATATGGCCTGTGCACAAGCAATGTTTCAGCCAATGGACCTCTGGGTAACCCGGAGGTCCATTGGCAGAAACATTGCCTGTGTTTGCTATGAGTAATCAGGAGAACCTGCCGTGCTTTGGATGCCATTCGATGTGGTAATTGCGCGCAATTCCTACGCGCAATTAAGCCTAGATAAGCGCACAATTCTGGACAGGACTTCTCGTTTTAACTGTACAGCTTTCCCGAATGACTCCATAGCGATCAAGGTAGGAATTTTGAGAGTTGAGTCATAAAGGAACTTTGTAAGATCGGCCAAATTCAGAAAACCCGTACTAAACCGTACCATCCTATGGGAAATGGTTCCACAGAGAGATTCAACCAGACTCTATTGAAGATGTTTGCTACTTTAGAAGATTACCAGAAATCCGACTGGAAATCCTATGTTGCACCGTTGGTACAAGCTTACAATGCTACCTGTATTGACGCGACGGGATATTCTCCACACTATCTAATGTTTGGCTGGCATTCTTGTCTGTCTGTGGATGCATTAACTCTGGAAATAACAAAGACTTCAATGGAAGCAGCTATGTTACAAAACTGAGAAGTCGGATGGATTATGCCTGCAAAGCGGCTGTAGAGGCAAGTGTCAAGAGTGGTGAGAAAAACAAGAAACTTTTCGACCAGAAATTAAACATCCAGGATTCAAAACTGTAGACAGAGTACAGGTTCGCAAAGTTAGGTTTGACAGAAAACACAAATTTGCCGACAGATGGGAGCAGGACGTTTATTTGGAAAACAGCAAACCAAATACCTATATTCCTTTATATAGAGTAGAACCATAAACTGGAAAATGACAGTCCAGAACTTCACACAGGAATATGTTATCACCATTCAACTGTCTTCCATCTGGTAACCCTCAAATATGGCACTGCAAAGTGAAACGAGAGCAGCAAGTTCGTGATCGACGAAGACGTGATTCCTCGTCCAGTACCTCCACTCATTCTGATGATTCCGAGCAGTATCAGCTCAATGTCATAACTCCTCAGAGAAGACAACAGATGATATCACCTCCTAATTCACCTCTTGGCAGTGAAGCAGCAACGGGACCTTCGACAACGTGGTATTCTGAGAATATCCATAGTGGATTTACAGAAGAAAGATCTACCCACACAGTTATTGTCGAGGACAGCCATGGTAATGATGCGAGTGATGGAGAAATCCAGTTGAGAAGATCAGAGAGACAAAGAAAGCCCCTAACCGTTATGGGGAATGGGTTAATTCCGAAGTAGCTTCATCTGGGTTAGCAGATGAAATGTTTGTATAAATCTATTATTGCTTTCCCCTGCGGCTTGACCCATTGACTTTCAACAGGATTCCATAAAGATTAAGGCTTATGGCTGCAAGGTTTTAACTAATGCTTCGACATGTCTCTTTTAAATACTATCATAAATACTTATTTTAACAAAAACTATATTTAATCACAGTATTGGGTTTGATGATGCCTTGTTATAAGTGACAGTCAGGAATGGGAACCATTTTCTATCACAGAAATGGACACAAGCATAGGTTACAAAAATGACACTTCCTCGAGGAGGGGAAATATGTAACCAGAGCATTTTATCTATTTATTTAATTAATTAATTTTCAGGAATCCGAATGTTCTGAATCGTCATCTCCAATGCTGTCTCACACGTGTGTTTTCTTGTTTCACAATACACGACGTCATAAACCTTAAGCAATAGCCAATCGACTTTTGATGCAGCACTATATGCACGTATTAACACTGTTCACCTTTTCCCGCTAATACACTTATATACTTTTTGTTTCACTTTTCGTAGAGCAGCCATTATCCATTTTGTTTACTTTTGCAGCTCACATCCGTAAATATCTTTTTCTGCATGGAATTAGGTTACGTAGATTCTGCATATCTGATACGTTCGAAATCTACTTTTCATTTGATCGATATTCGTATTTTCGCGTACGCATATCTGGCATTACACATTACATGTTCGGTTTTCGCAACTCTCCTTTGCCAGTTTATCAAGTGTAATATTATTATTTTGTATATGTTGTATTGCAGGTTCCATTAATGACACCATTGATGTATCAGATGTTCAATGAAACTGATGCGACTATGATATAAATAAATTTATTGAACCTACTGAATGAGTGCTAATTGTCTTCTGTGGAGATATTCAACCCCGGGGTTAAAAATAATTATTTATACCCCTCATACGAACCAAAAGGGATCCTGTAACAAGAGATGTATCATAAAATGGAATTCTAGTAAACGTGTTGATCGATGGAATCCCGTTTTTCGTCGTATGCGGGTATGAGGGATTGTTATTGAGTGTGAACTGAGTGTTTTTTTTACCCCCCCCCCCCCCCACCTCATGCCCTCATACAACGAAAAAGGGATTATGTAACCAAGCCAGAAAATAAGCAATCTGTTATTTGCATCAATGAAGTCCCCAAAGGGTGAATGTGCTGATGCTACCCCACACAGAGGGCCAATGTATCCACTGGGTACCTCTTTCTCTTCAGGTTTAAGACCTTGATTGAGATTGAGGTCCACAGAGGGTAAATGTAGTGATGCTACCCTGCTGTGCAGGGTAGCATCACCAAATTCACCCTCCGGGGACCTCATTATACAGATGACAGTCTGCTTATTTTCTTGCTTGTCTGTAACCACAGACATATCATAAGACATTCAGTGTTGTAAGTGGAAATTTGTCGAAGTGGGAGAAGAGAGAGTTCAGCTATCCGAACGTTGCGGTTTCCCAAGTTGGGAAGACGAGATGTTCGGGTGACCAAACCGGGAGAAGAGGAAACTTCGGATTTTGTGAAGAGAGTGAGCAACAGAAACACAGGCAGCAAACTGTAAAATATCCTGAGAACATTCTGAGATTATTTATTTGGGTTTAGTAAATATAGAGGTCATTACTTGGTTAATTTCATATCGGCCGAGATATCAGCCCTCGGTAACTTCTCAGTAACCTTCGTCCTTCGGTCTAAGGCTGATATGAAGTTACATGGAGCTGATATTTCTGACGATATGAAACCAAACAAGTAAAAGACTCTAATAAGTCACACGACTGACTGCCATGCAATCTTTTTACATGACGATAGTTCCGAAACCACCATCCATCCCCCCTCCCCCCAAAAAAGAAACTGAACATAAAACGAACAGGTGGCGGCGGAATTAAAATTACATTTCGCTGATTGTCTGGGAGGGGGCAGGGGTAGTATTTAGTTTGTTTTGAAAGGTTGCCTAAAATATAGACAATGAGCGCCCCTCATTGGAACCTCTAGCTTTTTTCTTGAACACAGACAGCAACAAGTTGGGAAGACGAGATGTTTGGGTGGCCGAACTGGGAGAAGAGGAAACTTCAGATTTTGTGAAGAGAGTGAGCCACAGAAACACAGACAGCAAACTGTAACAAATCCTGAGTACATTCTGAGATTATTTATTTGGGTTTAGTAAATAAAGAGGTCATTACTTGGTTAGTTTCATATCGGCCGAGATATCAGCCCTCGGTAACCTCTCAGCAACTTTCGTCCTTTGGTCTAAGGCTGATATGAAGTTACCTAGAGCTGATATTTCTGACGATATGAAGCCAAACAAGTAAAAAACTCTAAAAAGTCGCACGACTGGCTGCAGTGTTTTTACACGGCGATAGTTCCGAAACACCACCCATCCCGCCCCTCCCCCAAAAAGAAACAGAGCATAAAACGAACAGGTGGCGGCGGAATTAAAATTACATTCCGCGGAATTGTTTGGGAGGGGGCAGGGGTAGTATTTATTTTGTTTTGAAATGTTTTCTAAACTACAGACAATGAGAGCCCCTCATTGAAAACTCTAGCTTTATTCTTGAAATAAAGTATTTAAATGTCTTTACAGCCCCGGAAAAACATATTTTTGTTTAATATTTAGATACTGAGATTTGGAGGGGTAATGACAGCCCTGCGCAGTTTCAAGGGGAATGATATGGTTGTGGCTCGTACCATGAAAAATTCATCGCTAGGGCTTATTCTTTTGCAGGCTGGATTAACACCATTCATGGTTGTGGGGACAGCAGGATCCACTGACTCTGGTTCGATTGATCCACTTGACTCCATTGCGCGTATAGCTAAGGGCTATAATTTATGGTTTCACGTGGATGGTGCACTTGGCGGAGTTTGCATGTTGTCCGAAAATGTCAAGCCACTGATGAAAGGTTTGTATTAATTCGACTATACAGTACGTGGAGAGTTTATTATGACTAAATCATCCGTAGAGTGGAGATTCCACCCAAGCAATAATTGCAACTTGTAGCAAAACATAACCGGCACAAACAAAGTTAAAGCCGGAGGTCCATTGGCTGAAAACATTGCTTGTGTATTTTGTCCATATCAACATAATTTGAAAGTGATACTTTGGATAGTTCCACTCCACGGGCGATTTAGTAACAATCCACTCTCCACGTATTGTACATTATAGCATGTTAGTCGAAAGGAAGTAGCATGAGAGCTTCCTGTTGGTGCAAATACTCTTTTTGGCAACACAATTTTACTCCCACGTTGTCGTGCGAAATTTGGTTTCAGTGATTTCTCTGGTTATAGCTGTACGCGTGACACATCAAAATGAGATTTTCTTTCTCTTTTTGCGTTTTTGTGTAGTAACCAGAAACGTTTCACGTCAATCACGAAGAAACTTGGCAATGGTCGAGAAACATCACTAGCACGCCAACCTGAGATGTTTCGTCCCTATAAGCGGTATGGTAATGCTATAGGTTGGACAGACGGTGTTTTGGGCACGGAAACACGTCGAAAATGACGTTAAATAAAGAAATCCAAAAAAAACAGTTCTTCTTATTTTTCAAGTTGTATAACAATTTACTAAAATTTTATGGAAATCGGGCGAACTGAATTTTGCTACGTTGGCGGCTGCCGTCGTTGCAACGGTATCTCTAGACTAAGTTTTCGTCGGTTAAACACTGTTTCCATTTTTATTGGAGACCATATTTTCAAAATTTTGAGGAGTGTCCAATAACGCGGTTGATATTAAATTATAACCCTTTTACCATCAGTAGATATGGGGAAATTATAACTCTTATACCACGAGAAGATGGGGAGACACTATAACCATTTTACAATCAGTATGTAGAGAGACAATATAGCCCTATTACCATCCGTAGATGGGGACACTATAACCTTTATACCATCAGCAGATAGAGAGACACTATAAACTTTATACCATCAGTAGATAAGGAGGCACTATAACCCTTTACCAATATAGATAGAGACCCTATAACCCTTATTCCATCAGTACATAGGGAGACCCAATAGACCAAATAATTTAATAAAGCTTTCACCATACCAAAACGCGATACAAGAGAACAAACATTTATGACAGGAATTTCTATAGGAATACTGTGATCAATAATGTCGGTCCTGAGTAACTTATAGACAATCTACCCAGTAAAGTATGTTCAAAACTATAGAATCTACCAGGTAAAGTCCGCCTGAAACTATAGAATCTACCAGGTAAAGACAGTTCGACACTACAGAATCTATCCTGTAAAGTCTTCCCACAACTATAGATTCTACCCGGTGAAGTTTGCACGACACTATAGGATCTACCAGGTAAAGGCTGCCCAACACTACAGAATCTACCCTGTAAAGTCTTCCCACAACTATAGATTCTACCCGGTGAAGTTTGCATGACACTATAGGATCTAACAGGTAAAGGCAGCCCAACACTACAGAATCTACCCTGTAAAGTCTTCCCACAACTATAGATTCTACCCGGTGAAGTTTGCACGACACTATAGGATCTACCAGGTAAAGGCTGCCCAACACTACAGAATCTACCCTGTAAAGTCTGCCTGACACTATACATTCTGCCATGTAAAGTCTGTTTGACGCAAAATAATCTAGCAGGTAAAGGCAGTCCAACACTATAGAATATACCCTGTAAAATCTGCCCACAACTATAGATTATACCCTGTAAAGTCTGCACGATCTTATAGATTCTACCAGTAATGCCTGCCCGACACTACAGAATCTACTCTGAATTATGTCGGACACTATAGAATCTCGCCGATAATGACTGTCCAAACTGGATAGTCATTATCGGCGAGATTCTATAGTATCGGACATTGTAGCCCACACCTTAATAACAAATTCCAAATCTCCAGGTCCCTACAGTTAAAACTAGAAGTCCTGTCCCGAATTGTGCGCTTGTCTAGGCTTACTTGCGCGTAGGAATTGCGCGCAATTGCCCTATCGAATGGTATCCAAAGCACGGCAGGTTCTCCTGATTACTCATAGCAAACACAGGCAATGTTCTGCCAATGGACCTCCGGGTTACCCGGAGATCCATTGGCTGAAACATTGCTTGTGCACAGTCGATATGTACATAATTTGATAGCCTTGTTATGGTCATAACGCGTAGATTAACGCGCAGATCGACGTGCTATTTGTGCGCATTTCATGACAGGACTTCTAGTTTTAACTGTAGGCCACATAAAAATCTACAGAGCACAGTAGAGTTCTGTTCTTTCCTATACACTCTTATAACCGCCCAGTTCTGAAAGTATAAGCAACCTTAACAAGACCCCAAGATCACTGATCCCATAATAAACTTGGGGATGCAATAGACCTTTGTCCCCTCATACAAATTCTTATGATTCTCCAGATCAGTTATGAGAAGCAGCTTGTATCTCAAAAAGTTTTCTAACATCCAAGACCCCATAACAGTCTTGAGCATAAAGAAGAATCATGCCCCCCCCCCCCCCTCACACACACACACTTTTACGGTTTTCCGTTTCTGTAATTACAAGGTAGATATACCTAAACTCCACAGGATGATTGATCCCATAATAATATTGAGGATATAGAAGACTCATCCCACCTCAGACTATTATGATTCTCCACTTCTGTAATTGCAACGTAATTATACTTAAGCTTTCCAACATCTTAAGTCCCATAATAAACTTGACGATACAGAAGACTCCTACCCCTCATCCACTTACGTATCATTGTCCAGTTCCCTTTGACACCAAATCAGGTAAATATTGTGTATAGAATCTACCCTGTGAAATCTGCCCGCAACTATAGATTCTACGCAGTAAAGTCTGCACGACCCTGTAGATTCTACCTCGTAATGTGTGCCCGATCCTTTTGAATCTACCCGGTGAAGTCTGTCCGACACTATAGTGTCTCCATATTAAGTCTGCTTGATACTGTGGAATCTACCTGGTAAAGTCCGCTCAAAGCTATAGAGTCTAATGTGTTCCCGAAACTATTGAATCAATCTGGTAAAAATATGGGAAAACATATTTGTTCTCAGATGCTATTTCAGTTGTTTCTCTTGATTCACACTTTATTTCCTTGTAGTTTATTTGTGTAATTTCAACCTGCTGGTGTGATTGTGTTTCGACAAGATCGCGGAAACGTCTCCGTTTTATAATAACAGTATCACATGACTATGGAGCAGTATCATTCGCCTATGACGAGAACGGCTCGAAGATGGGGAAACGGCGACGCCAATAGAGCAAATGTCCGTTTTCGTGTGATAACTGTACCGGTGGTCTATGATAAGAACAGAAAAACGAAACCAGTACCGCAGGCTGTGGTGAAATGGAAACAAACAATTGGGAAACAGTGACGCCGATTGTGGAAAGGTCAGCTTTTAGTGATAACAGTGTCATTGGCCCGTAACGAAATGGAAAAGAAAAACAGCGGGAAAGCACGACGCATATCGCGCAGAGTCAACGTTAAATGATAACAGTACTGTTGGCCCATGATGGAAACGGAAAGCACACAGGAATACCAGCGACGCCGTGAACTCAACAGACAGACTGTTTTCTTGATAGGAGTGATGTTGGTCTATGATGAGAACGGAAAAAAACAGCAGAAACATAGCGAGACTGTTCGCAGAAAAGTCCGTTTCATGTGATAACGGTACCGCAGATCAATGATGAAACTAAGAAAAGTTAGTGGGAAAACAGCGACTCCAATCTCACAAAAAGTGCGCTTTTTGTGACAACAGTGCAACAAACACATCGTGAGAACGGAAGGAAAACTGCACGAAAACAGCGACGCCGATCGCGCAAACGTCCACGTTTTGTGTTAACAGTACCTAGTTCCGTAATGAAAAAGAATAATCAGTGGGAAAACAACAACGCCGATCGCGCAAAGTCCGCTCGCTTCATATTATAACATGACAGCAGGCCACGAGGAAACGGAACAAGAGAGGTAAAATAGCGACGTCAACCGCGCAAAAACCCCTTTTATATTTATTTTATTAGGAATGGTGCCTGTCGAAAAAGAGAGATTGATAATATGGGCAATTGGATCAGCTAGTTGATATATTATGTCTTTTAATATTCATGGAGTGACATCATTACAATCTTATAATGTTTTGGGTGGGAATGAACTAACGGTTAGGATTACTTCTTGTTTGTTTGTGGGTGAAATGAAGAAAGAGTCATTATTCAGATATTCCGAGTACTGCCGACAATTTGGATGTGCACTCCAACAAAAACATCCAATCTAGAACCAATAATTGTTGTGTAATTATCTATTTAGTAATCTCAATTTTATCTCCATCTGGAAAACATCATTCAAGTTATTACAATACAGTTAAAGCTAGAAGTCCTGTCGTTAACTGTGCGCTGTTCTGGGCTTAACTGCGCGTGTGAATTGCGAGCAAATGCCATATCGAATGGCATCCAAAGCACAGCAGGTTCTCCTGGTTACTCATCACAAACACAGACAATGTTTCTGCCAATGGACCTCCGGGTTACCCGGAGGTCCATTGGCAGAAACATTGCTTGTGCACAACCCACTTGCACAGAATTCGATAGCCCTACTATGGTCATAACGCGTGGATTAAATCGCAGATCGACGTGCTATTTGCGCGCATTTCATGACAGGACTTCTAGTTTTAACTGTACTTCCAGATAAATGAAGGCAGACATATCAAATCAGACATACCAAATTGTTTTTTTGTCTTAATTTCACCATTCACAGGACAAGGGGGTAACAAACCAAAACTTTCCCTGAAAAAATGTAAACTTTCATTTTCTTCTCATAGAACTCCAACTACTTTATATTAATGGTGTCTGACCCTCGGCACGCTGATTTCGTAATATTTAAAATTCAAAGAAGCAATTCTTCCCATAATACAACTCAGAATTTAATTAGTTCAATCTTGTTTGACAGAGCTTCATGAGCTCTGTCAAACAAGATTGAATTGGTTAAATTCGAGTTGCTTTATGGGAAAAAATTACTGCTTTAAATTCTGAAAATTGGACATCAGTATACAGAAGATTAAGTTCACTTGGTATTTAATCCGATTTGAACACAAAAATAGTTAAATTTGTTGGCAATGACCTTTGGATCGTCAACTCGAATATCGTTATCCACGAAAAATGTTGGCAATGCACGGTAGTGCTGAGACTTATCTATAGCGCATCGTGGTATATTCCAAGTCCCAGTAACGGCCAATTTCAAGGGAAATGCTCGGTTAAAACAACTTACTGTCGAAGTGAGAAAGAAATGCATAGTATACAGTGTTTGGATAGTCGATACCGAAAATATCTCCAAAGTTACAGTCCTGTAAAAGTCTCTTGAAATATCTACATTTTTCTTTTTTAAATGAACGTTTAAGGCTTAGTATGTTTTGTTTTTCTAGTTTGGGTGAATTTTCAATGTAAAAAGTGGCAAAGTGATCGCTTACGTCCGTGATTAACATACCAGCAGAAAGAAACGTTAGCATTGTTACGGAAGATATGATCTATTAATGTCGCGGATGTTTCTGTCATTCTTGTCGGCCGAGTTATAACGGGCATAAAACCGGAACTAAACATATGGTCTACATACTGGTTAGTTTTGTTATGGCTTCCAAAGTTTAAATGATGTTGAAATCTCCCATAACATATACTCTTTTATTTTCCTGGCTTAGGTTTTCTGCTATATTTAGTAGTGTGGATAAAAACAAGTCAAAATTTGATTTGGGTGCAGTGTTAGGCCGATAGATAATCCCAATTATATTTTTGGTTTTGGAGGTTGTTTGCTGTGTCTTCTAGATTAATTATGGGATCGGAGACCAAGGGAATTTGGAACTTTTGGGGGGATGTAGGCTACAAGTTTATTGTGGGTCATCAAGCGTCCAACTCTGTCCGATTAGAATTAAATACGACGTTTGGAGTGGTGGATGGCACGACACCATTTGAATCCACGACGTGGAGGAGAGTCTGTTGATCAGACGAGAGTAGGTTCCTGCTTCACGACACAGATGGTTGCACGAGTGTGTGGATGCATAGGAATACTGCTTGGGTGGACAGGAACATCAGATCTACTGTTCCTTATGGTGGAGGATCAGTAATGAGTTGGGGGAAGCCTCTCTTCTGATTGTTAACTTGATATGATGACTGTACGTGGGAATCTCAGTGGTCGTCAGAACATCCGGGACATTCTCAATCCGGTTGTCGTGACTCATTTTGACAACCACCCATTGGCTACTCGCCCTGTATTCATGGACGACAATTCAAGGCCACATCGTTTCCATGCTGTGAGAGCATTCCTTCAGAACAACGCTATTACGACACTACCTTGCAATAAGCAACGATTTGAATCCCTTAGAACACATCTGGGACCTTCTTGGACGCCGTTTGCAAGCAAAGGATCAGTCTGTACAGAATTTGGCCGATTAGGAAGCTGCGTTGCACGAGGAGTGGCAGCAGTTGCCTCTGGACCGCAACAGAAGGCTCACTGGTAGCATTAGGAGGAGGGTTCAGGCTGTCATCCGGACACATTTTGGATACACTCGCTAATGACGTCAGACACAGCTATTGTGTTCAGAAGATCACAAGTTACATTTTTTTGTCAGTAATTACCGGCATTGTTTCACCATGGACCGTTCCAGCACCATATTTGTCGAGAGAACATTTTTCCTTCGAAACTATTAGTGACAAATATGTGTAATTAGCACATTAAAATACTGCATATTTTCATCATTGTGTTGTCTTTAATTTGTCATAGACCATTCTTTCCGCAAACAATCACTTTTGCCCATCTTAAAGATACAGTTAAAACTAGGAGTCCTGTCATGAAATGCGCGCAAATAGCACGTCAATCTGCGCGTTAATCTACGCGTTATAATAATCAAATTCTGTACAAGTGGGCTGTGCACAAGCAATGTTTCTGCCAATGGACCTCCGGGTAACCCGGAGGTAACCCGGAGGTCCTTTGGCAGAAACATTGCCTGTGTTTGTGATGAGTAACCAGGAGAACCTGCTGTGCTTTGGATGCCATTCGACATGGCATTTGCTCGCAATTCACACGCGCAATTAAGCCTAGAAAAACGCACAGTTCGGGACAGGCCTTCTAGTTTTAACTGTAGCATGAATGTAATGACAGTTTCTATTAACATCACTGCGAAAAAAGCAGGGGGTGCTTAATTAAGTTCGAGAAGTGTCATTTAACGCGACGTACATAACGCTTAAAGCGAGTTCTGTGTGCATATACCTTGAGAGAGTAATAATTATCAGAAAGTCACCATCTTAAAATTACAATATGCTATGTATTCTGTAATACTGGTACTAATATTTTTCAGGAATAGAACTGTCGGACTCCCTGGCAATGGATGCGCACAAAGTATTATTTCAACCTATTGGTATTGGTGCGATACTTGTACGCGATGGTAGAAAGCTGTTAAATTGTATGTCGATCACGGAACCATACTATCTACACACAAACAATTCAAATTATTCACCAAAAGATTATTCGTTTGAACTGAGTAGACCTCCCCGTGGATTGTCCCTATGGTTCACATTAAAGTATCTTGGCGAAGATTGTTTTCAGAAAGTCATCAACGAAAAACTGCATTTGACTCACCACTTGGTAGATCAGCTGAATCAAATCCCATTCGTAACGATTTGCCTCAAACCTGAGTTGATGGTTGTCCTATTCCGTTATGAACCACTGAATCAAGATCCAGATGAACAGAATGTAAAACTCGCGAAATTGTTAAAATGCGAAGAAGAGATATTCTTCGAATCCACGTTGATTAATGGCGTCATATACCAGAGAATTTGCATTTCATCATTTAGGACTCACATCAAAGAAATTAACATGCTGGTAGACATAATAAAACAAAAAATTGCAATTCTTGAACAGACAAAATAAATTTAATAAATTTTATAAACAGTTATGTTTACAGCTGACATATAAAAATAATGATCAGCAATTTTAAACACATGTTAATAGTAAGAAGATTTCCCTTCTGTATGTAACTGTTCCGATATTTTTAACTTTTTACCCAACGCACACGATATCAAAATGTGTTATATTTATTCTTTGTTTCCTTTAAAATTTCGAAAATGTAAACAAAGACACATCACGTGTCCCTCATTGAAACAAGCTCGACGAGCTCGTTCCAATAAGGGGGGTGTGGGGGTGGAGGGGTGGGTCACATAATCTGTTTTGGTGAAATGTAAGTCAATTTGTAAATTACGCGACGGATGCGGCCGATTCGTTACATGAGGTGTTAATAAGTAACAATTATGAAAAACCTCGTACAATTTGTGTTTTTTTCTTACCCGTCGTTTCCAAATTGTTACGTCCTCTCTAGATTGCCTCCCTTTCTGGAGGCCACTTGCTGAGAAATAAAAATGAAATAAATTTAATATCAAATCCATATGAGTTTTCATATGTTCAGTATTGTGGTGACACTTGTAAGATGACACAATCCAGTGGAAATACAATGCCTGCGTACGTCTTACTGACATTATGGAATCCACCCGGTAAAGCATGTCCAAAAGTATAGCCTCTATCAGGTAAAGTCTGTCCAAAACTACAGAATATAACAGGTAAAGGCTGCCCAACACTATAGAATCTAGTCGGTGAAGTCTGCCCAAAACTACAGAATCTACCCTGTAAAGTTTGTCCAAAACTACATAATCTACCCAGTAAAATTTGTCCCAAACTACAGAATATACCCGGTAAAACCTGTCTAAACTATAGAATCTACCCAGTAAAGTCTGTCCAAAACTACAAAATCTATCCAGTAAAGTCTGTCCAAAACTTCAGAATCTACCCGCTAAAGTTTGTCCAAAACTACAGAACCTACTCAGAGAAGCTTTTTCAAAACTACAAAATCTACCCAGTAAATTATGTCCAAAACTATAGAATCTACCCAGTAAAGTATGTTCAAAACTATAGAATCTACCAGGTAAAGTCCACCTGAAACTATAGAATCTACCAGGTAAAGACAGTTCGACACTACAGAATCTATCCTGTAAAGTCTTCCCACAACTATAGATTCTACCCGGTGAAGTTTGCACGACACTATATGATCTACCAGGTAGAGGCTGCCCAACACTACAGAATCTACCCTGTAAAGTCTGCCTGACACTATACATTCTGCCATGTAAAGTCTGTTTGACGCAAAATAATCTAGCAGGTTAAGGCAGTCCAACACTATAGAATATACACTGTACAATCTGCCCACAACTATAGATTATACCCTTTAAAGTCTGCACGATCTTATAGATTCTACCAGTAATGTCTGCCCGACACTATAGAATCTATTCTGAATTATGTCCGACACTATAGAATCTCGCCGATAATGACTGTCCAAACTGGATAGTCATTATCGGCGAGATTCTATAGTATCGGACATTGTAGCCCACACCTTAATAACAAATTCCAAATCTCCAGGTCCCTACAGTTAAAACTAGAAGTCCTGTCCCGAATTGTGCGCTTGTCTAGGCTTACTTGCGCGTAGGAATTGCGCGCAATTGCCCTATCGAATGGTATCCAAAGCACGGCAGGTTCTCCTGATTACTCATAGCAAACACAGGCAATGTTCTGCCAATGGACCTCCGGGTTACCCGGAGATCCATTGGCTGAAACATTGCTTGTGCACAGTCCATATGTACAGAATTTGATAGCCTTGCTATGGTCATAACGCGTAGATTAACGCGCAGATCGACGTGCTATTTGTGCGCATTTCATGACAGGACTTCTAGTTTTAACTGTAGGCCTCATAAGAATCTACAGAGCACAGAAGAGTTCTGTTCTTTCCTATACACTCTTATAACCGCCCAGTTCTGAAAGTATAAGCAACCTTAACACGACCCCAAGATCACTGATCCCATACTAAACTTGGGGATACAATAGACCTTTGTCCCCTCTTACAAATTCTTATGATTCTCCAGATCAGTTATGACAAGCAGCTTGTATCTCAAAAAGTTTTCTAACATCCAAGACCCCATAACAGTCTTGAGCATAAAGAAGAATCATGCCCCCCCCGCCCCCCCCCCCCCCACACACACACTTTTACGGTTTTCCGTTTCTGTAATTACAAGGTAGATATACTTAAACTCCACAGGATGATTGATCCCATAATAATATTGAGGATATAGAAGACTCATCCCACCTCAGACTATTATGATTCTCCACTTCTGTAATTGCAATGTAATTATACTTGAGCTTTCCAAGATCTTAAGTCCCATAATAAACTTGAGGATACAGAAGACTCCTACCCCTCATCCACTTACTCATCATTGTCCAGTTCCCTTTGAC
Organism: Pictodentalium vernedei; assembly: GCA_031216915.1. Taxonomy (NCBI): domain Eukaryota; kingdom Metazoa; phylum Mollusca; class Scaphopoda; order Dentaliida; family Dentaliidae; genus Pictodentalium; species Pictodentalium vernedei. The sequence continues at coordinate 768,036,369 of CM062295.1, forward strand.
ACCAGATCAGGTAAATATTGTGTATAGAATTTACCCTGTGAAATCTGCCCGCAACTATAGATTCTACGCAGTAAAGTCTGCACGACCCTGTAGATTCTACCTCGTAATGTGTGCCCGACCCTTTTGAATCTACCCGGTGAAGTCTGTCCGACACTAAAGTGTCTTCATGATTAAGTCTGCTTGATACTGTGGAATCTACCTGGTAAAGTCCGCTCAACGCTATATAGTCTAATGTGTTCCCGAAACTATGGAATCAATCTGGTAAAAAATAAGGGAAAACATAATTGTTCACAGATGCTATTTCAGTTGTTTCTCTTGATTCACACTTTATTTCCTATTAGTTTATTTATGAAATTTCAACCTGCTGGTGTGAGTGTGTTTCGACAAGATCGCGGAAACGTCCCCGTTTTATAATAACAGTATCACATGACTATGGAGCAGTATCATTCGCCTGACGAGGACGGCTCGAAGATGGGGAAACGGCGACGCCAATAGAGCAAATGTCCGTTTTCGTGTGATAACTGTACCGGTGGTCTATGATAAGAACAGAAAAACGTAAACAGTACCACAGGCTGTGGTGAAATGGAAACAAACAATTGGAAAACAGTGACGCCGATTGTGGAAAGGTCAGCTTTTAGTGATAACAGTGTCATTGGCCCATAACGAAATGGAAAAGAAAAACAGCGGGAAAGCACGACGCATATCGCGCAGAGTCCACGTTAAATGATAACAGTACTGTTGGCCTCTGATGGAAACGGAAAGCACACAGGAATACCAGCGACGCCGTGAACTCAACAGACAGACCGTTTTCTAGATAGGAGTGATGTTGGTCTATGATGAGAACGGGGAAAAACAGCAGAAACACAGCGAGACTGTTCGCAGAAAAGTCCGTTTCATGTGATAACGGTACCGCAGATCAATGATGAAACGAAGAAAAGACAGTGGGAAAACAGCGACTCCAATCTCACAAAAAGTCCGCTTCTTGTGACAACAGTGCAACAAACACATCGTGAGAACGGAAATAAAACAGCATGAAAACAGCGACGCCGATCGCGCAAACGTCCACGTTTTGTGATAACAGTACCTAGGTCCATAATGAAAAAAGAATAATCAGTGGGAAAACAACAACACCGATCGCGCAAAGTCCGCTCGCTTCATGTAATAACATTACAGCAGGGCCACGAGGAAACGGAACAAGAGAGGTAAAATAGCGACGTCAACCGCGCACAAACCCCTTTTTGTGAAAACTGTATCGTAGGCCCATGATGAAACGAAATAAATACAGCGGAAAAACAGCGACGCCTAAGATGAAAACAGAAAAAAAGAAAACCATCATGAAAATTATAAATTGATTTTTGGTTGAATTGCAGAGATCTATTTTACCAAAAGTTGGGTATGCTCATCTCCTTTTTATGTAGTGTTCTGCACTATTAAAGGGGTTTTATGGGCTCATTCGAACAGTAGCCTCACATCAGCATCCACAAAATATGACGACTTTGGTTTTGTTTTGGTTTATTATTTGAATAAATGATCTCAAACTATGTCTTTGTTAAACGAAATTTAAAACCGAGAGTACTAAATTCGACTTATTTACCGAGGCTCAGGTTGATGTAAACTCATGTTGATTAGAGCGATATTGGAGTTCCCTTTGTCACCAAATCAGGTAAATATTGTGTAAGCCCTTGGCACGGAACATATACTGGCTGAATAGCATATATACTGAGCCAAAAAAGGAAAGTATAATAAACTCTGAGAAGCAATTGCTTTAGTATTATCGACTTTAATCCCAAATAAATAATTGTGAATTCATATTTCGTGTCTAGTTGTATGAATTTGCATAATTCCATGTTCTTCTATTGCCAGCGTCACGTCAGGACGTCGCAATTCAGACATGGGGTAAAATGAAAGGTTCACACATGCAGTCAATAGTGTGTATGTCCACCGTTTGCTACTTGGATGGCAATACATCGACGGCGCATGGGCCTGATAAGTCTCTGCATGTCACCCTGTGGTATTGCGTTCCACTCCTGCCTTAGAACATTACGTGAATCGCCTAACGTCTGAAGATCATGAAGTCGTACCCGACGGTCCAATTTATCCGAAGATGCTCGATTGGTGACAAATCTGGCGAAAGTGGGGTCCTGGGAAGAAGTTCGATGCTCTTCTCCTCAAGAAAGTCACGACAGATACGCGCCACGTGACATCTGGCATTGTCTTGCTGGAATAACTGCCGTCCGATGTTAGGGACAACAACAGCGTTAAGAATTTCGTCCATATATCGCTGTGCATTCAGATTACCATCGAAGAAGATCAACTGCGTTCGATGGTGCAAGGAAATTCCTGCCCAAACCATTACACTACCCTCACCGAAACGGTCGCATTCCCGCACGCAAGAATCAAAAAACCGTTCTCCTCGTCGGCGATACACTCTTGCCCTAAATCAACGCGCCGTGTACATTATCGTGATTCATCACTAAAAGGAACTATGCTCCAACGCTGCCGAGTCCAGCGAACACGCTGACGTACCCATTCCATTCTGACGGAACGATGACGTTGGGTAAGGATTGGTCCGTTTTATAGACGCCTACTTTGGATGCCGTGTCCAGCGGGTCTGTTGCTGACAGTTTGTGCACTGATTCTATTGTTAGTTCTACCAGGAGTAATTGCTGCTGTCCTCGTCGCCGGAAGAAAGCGATCCCACAAGTGAGACGTCCTGATGTGTCGGTCTTGGGCAGGGGTCGTCACTCTTGGTCGACCTGAACGTCGTCGGTCTGCATTAGATCCAGTGGTTCTACACCTTCCAATGAGACGGTAAGTAGTAGCCACAGTGACTCCGAACTCAGCATCGAGCTCATCTGGAGGTATCCGAGCCTGATGCATATCAATGGCACGCATTTTTTGAAATGTCGGAAGACAAAAACTAGCGTTTGTTGCGGTGTGACGTTATTACCAAAGTGATACGTGGTTTCACTGCCCATCCGTAGCGCGAGTTCATGCAGTCCCCCGTTCCATAGAATGGAATGAGTACGCTGACGTACCCATTCCATTCTGACGGTACGATGACGTTGGGTAAGGAGTGGTCCGTTTTATGGACGCCTACTTTGGATGCCGTGTCCAGCGGGTCTGTTGCTGACAGCTTGTGCACTGATTCTATTGTTAGTTCTACCAGGAGTAATTGCTGCTGTCCCGCAAGTGAGACGTCCTGATGTGTCGGTCTTGGGCAGGGGCCGTCACTCTTGGTCAACCTGAACGTCGTCGGTCGGCATTAGATCCAGTGGTTCTACACCTTCCAATGAGACGGTAAATAGTGGTTACAGTGACTCCGAACTCAGCATCGAGCTCATCTGGAAGTATCTGAGCCTGATGCATATCAATGGCACGCATTTTTTAAAATGTCGGAAGACAAAAACTCGTGTTTGTTGTGGTGTGACGTTATTACCAAAGTGATTAGTGGTTTCACTACCCATCTGTAGCGCAAGTTCATCCAGTCCCCCGTTCCATAGAATCCCTCCTATTATCCAAGTATGATTATAAAATTCCTTTATCATCGTTTGTGACTATGTGCTGTTTGTTTTTGTGACATATTGTGCATTTTCACATATGCACATACAGCATGAGCCCATATACTATATGTGTTAAGTGCACATTGTTACACATTGTTGTACAGTGTACACTTGCACATAAGCACATCTCCATACGATCAGCAGACACTTTTTCCTTGCATTCACCAGATTAATGGGACGTATAGACTGATGCATGCTTAATGAATGCAGTGATCTGATTGGGTCTGGTAATTGACAGAGTGCTAAATTATTTTTGGTCATCACAATTGATTACATGTCCTTGCCTTGCCTGTTGACACTCACCTATAAATTGTACCAAAGCATGTCCTAACATACAAAGCAATTTTCCTACAAGGGTAATATGAAGCACACTTACAGAACATGATGCCTCCAAGTGGGAGGACATACGCTTCAGAAAACAACCCAAGTATGGGCTTCAAGTTAAAGAATTGGCAGATGGCTGAGATCGAAACAGGGTTAGACATAGTCAGGACGCACGAAGAGCTGCAAGTTAGTAGTAATCGTACAATGCTGAAAAATAGCAGAACACTATAGTATTATGTGAATACAGTGGAAACTGATCATAGACCATACCGTGATGACTATGGACAAGTCAGCAACTCCGATGTGTGAGGTATGAAGATCATCGAGTGATCTAGGAGCAGTATATGAGCCGTGTACTTTGTAGGGGCCATATAGGAGCTACGGGCCGTATAGGAGCCACAGAGCTACAGAGAGGCCATGCAGGAGCTAGGAGCCAATATCCGAATGCGCCTATAGTTTAAACTAGAAGTCCTGTCATAAAATGCGCACAAATAGCACGTCGACCTGCGCGTTAATCTACACGTTATGACCATAGTAAGTTTATCAAATTTTGTGCATATGGCCTGTACACAAGCAATGTTTCAGCCAATGGACCTCCGGGTAACCCGGAGGTCCATTGGCAGAAACATTGCCTGTGTTTGTTATGAGTAACCAGGAGAACTTGTCGTTCTTTGGATGCCATTAGATATGGCAATTGCCCGCAATTCCTACGCGCAATTAAGCCTAGATAAGAGCACAGTTCGTGACAGGACTTCTAGTTTTAACTGTATGTGCTGCATGTTTTGTACGTACATTGTGCACTAGCATACAACACATATCGGCACATCCAGCATCTGCCTATGTGCTGCGTGTTATGTCTACACATTGTGTGTTGGCACCCAAACACTTTTGGGAATGCCAGAATAAGTAGAACACGGAGGTTATAACAAAGGTAGAACAGGGAATTGAGAGGACAAGGAAAGGAATAAGCAGAAAACGAACATTCTTGAAACATCCGATCCAAAATTAAGTCCGTTTCGATGCTTTTCGGTTGTGTTTGGTGATTTTAGGTAGGTGCCGGGTTGTTTGTGGTAATAAGATATACTGATATGGAGTAGACTGCACTACTAGAACACACCCATACTCTATTAGAAACCTCTCGGGGTCCATACTCTAGTAAAGATGATTCTCAGAGAACCAGAGTTAAATAAACAATTATTGGATTAATTTGGGTAATTAGATGTACTCCACTTCAATCGAAGATAGCCCCGCTCTTTTAGAAGGGTTTAGGTTATATAGCAACCTCGTGTCATTATAGAAAACTAAGATGTCGGCCTCCAGTATACAAAATGCACAAGGAAACACGTATCGCGTAATAAAACGCGCTGGCACCACATATCACGTTGGCAATGACGGCATAATATGGCCGTTTACGTTGGTTGCCATGTCACACCAACTTACTATAACTGACGCTGGTAAAATAGGATCCAGTCACTAATGCTTGGGTGGGCGCGGTGGCGTTGCGGTAACCGGTTCTCTCGTCAGATCACCGAAGTTAAGAAACGTAGAGCCCGGTTAGTCCTCGGATGGGTGACCGTCTGAGCGATTGATTCGGACTCCCGCGTTGTGTGCTTGAACAAGGCACTTCACCCCGATTGGGGGCACGATGACGCCGTGTACTAAGACGCACTGCATGTCGATGGTGCGCATGTCTTCAACCAATCTAACCCTGCCTGTGCTGGAGTGTGGAGTTACGCTGGCAGCTGCACGTCACTGCTCGGTTGTTCTCTACGGGTACTCCGGCTTCCTCCACCCGTAAAACTGTCACGGTCATCATTAGCCAGTGTGCATAAGTATGTGACCTTAAACACCAAATAAATAAATACACTGATGCTTGGGGTGCAAGTCCTCTAAAATACGCAACGTCGGGCTATAATCGAGTGACTGACCTTGACTTTATTTCCATGTTGTGATCACGATTAGCCATTGTGCAGAAGTATGTGACCTTAAGCACCAATAAATAAATAAATGTAACTGACGTGCCTATGACGCTACTTCCGAGGTCCGGCCGATATGGCGTGGAAACCACGTTACATACTATGGAAGGGTACAAATTTGAGCGAATAATTTTCCTCTGAGCAAAGGATTCAAAAATTGATTATGATTGGTAATTTGCTCATACAATGCATTAGCAACTTATAGACATTTTCTCTTAAATAGACCTTTGGGGAAAATTATTGTGGCTTCCATAGCTTCTCCCAGCTGGATTTACGAGTCACAAAAAGTCTTTCAGTTTTGATAGAATGTATTAAAAACTATAATATGTTAACAAATACGTTAAAACTAGAAGTCCTGTCATGAAATGCGCACAAATAGCACGCCGATCTGCGCGTCAATCTACGCGTTATGACCATAGTAAGGCCATCACATTTTGTACATATGGCCTGTGCACAAGCAATGTTTCAGCCAATGGACCTCCGGGTAACCCGGATGTCCATTGGCAGAAACATTGCCTGTGTTTGCTATGAGTAATCAGGAGAACCTGCCGTGCTTTGGATGCCATTCGATATGGCAATTGCGCGCAATTCCTACGCGCAATTCCTACGCGCAATTAAGCCTAGATAAGCGCACAATTCGGGACAGGACTTCTAGTTTTAACTATATGAACAAATATGTACTAGCATTATAGTCCGGTCGCCAAATGCCAACTTCGAAGTCGCGTTCAAAGATTTTTTCTTGGTGATCTTTGATCGAGATTCAGAAAAAAAGTTTACTGGACTTCTGACAGCATTGACTAATTTGAGATATTCGTCTCAGTAAAGGGGTACCCAGTTCAATTCGCATAGTTAGCCTAGGTGCTGAAATTCTCATATATAATCAGAATTTACTAGAAAAGTCTAAAAGTTTACACTAGAGCTGTAGGTTAACCGAAACCGAACCGAGGTTTTTAGTTTTTTTTTAAAAACCGAAACCGTCGACACCCCGTAATCTAAGGTTTTTCGTTTTTTAATTAAATACTCTCTTGCTGCAGAAATTCACAGAATGTAGCCATTCCAGAGTAGTGAGAGTACCCAGACACTGCCAATGGCAGTGTTTGGGTACTCTCACTACTCAGGGAAGGCTACATTCTGTGAATTTCCTACATTTCAGTTTAGTTGTGTTTGCAGCTTTCCTCAAGTTGCGTGTAGGTGTCAAACCTCGAAATGTGGCCAAGCACAATAAAAGTTCTGTATATTTAGGTAATTATTATATTGGCCTTCCTGATTCTTCATGTATTATAGCTTATTTCGGGCATTCATTGAGTTTCTCTCAATTTCACTACCATTCAGTTATGACTCCGGACATAAGAATGAGTTTTATTGAATTTTACTTGGCCTCATGAACAAACCGAAAACCGAACCGAACCGAGGTTTTGCTCCACCTGAAAAACCAAAACCGAAACCGAACAAGAAATTTAAAAACTACAGCTCTGGTTTACACTCATACAGTCTCAAATGACATTATTTAATGCATAAATAAGTACATGTTCGCCAAAAACTACTATTTTGTTTTAAAAACAAGTTTTATGTACATTTATAAATTAATAAAGAATTTTTTACAAGAAAGCGTCAAATTGCAACGCGTATCTTATAGTCGATTTATGTGCAGAATCTGCCATGGCCGATCGTTTTTACTTTCGAATTCCGTCGCCATCAAATTTTCGCTTCACGACATACGATATGTTATTGACATTTACTTAATTATGCCTTCATTTTGTTGTATATTATGACGTATGTATGTATGTATGCATGTTCAAGTTATTTTTCTAATAAATATTTAAACTAACAAAGTTACTCTGAACATTGTCACAAACGCCTCTCCGACAATATTATGAAGGAACTAATAAAAGGGACCTATCCCCAAACCGCCTGACACTTAAAGGCTAGTTAATGACTCTCAGGTCTCAAAAGCACATATTGGTGGATTTGTTTCCTTTTTTATAACCGTTATGAATAATATTATGGGGCTGCTCCCAAACCAGCGACTGCTCTGGTTTTTTTTCTTCCCACTGAAACAACCATCAAACTGTGGTTTCAGTATTACAATGAATGTCCCCACTTGTCTAAATAAAACACATAGCAGAATTATTGTAGTTATCCACATTTCCTAGTCACTTTCCAGATCGAGTTCCAGTTCTTTTCTTCTCTTGAATTAGCCATACTGTACATTGTTTTGTTTTTGTTTGTTTTTTTTTTTGTTTGTTTTTTATCGCTTTTTCCAGTTATTTTTCTGCTTGGTCTGGACACAATGTTATATAACATGTATTTTCATTAGGAGACGACAGGTAGACAGCCAATCTGGCTATGGCCTCTCCCAGCAGTATGTTTTGTATGTCGTTTTTCCTACATTATAGTATCTCGCTCTCTGTAAAACGTACGCACTGATAAATAATAATCAATCAATCGATCAATGGAAGTTTATGAGAATTGTACAACTATTAGAACAGTCTAGAAGTTTATCATTTTGTCAGGAAGATTTGGAAACTCATATGCTTCAAACTTGAAAAAAAATCGAACAAATCAGACCCACTCACTCAATTAAGGACTTTTCACACTGGAGGCGACGCGTTTCTGCGGAGGTGTACAGAGGGAAAGATTTGATTATTTCAACTCTCTTTTTGCTCACGGTAATATTGGGTGCGCAGTCAACAGTTCTGGTAGGCCATCGGGCTGACACGGTCATCGGATGCTGTGGGCCCAGTTTGTAACCTTGTGTGACGGAATGAGGGGTTTGTGTGACTGCCAGAGCACTGGGGCCGAAGGACTCGTCGTGCTGAGCTGTGGGCATTGTTATGTACCCGAAGAGGGTTGATGTTGACTTATGTCTGTTGCATCGATCGCGGAGCACGCCCCGCCTCTGGTGTGTAAAAGCCAAAAAACACAATACAACAACAACCTGCTTACTTGATACTTAGCGGTTGTGTGATTGCGTAAACTACTACCGAACTACTCTGCATACCATTGCTCCTTCCTCGTCCCCTTCCACTAACCCCGTTTACTTTTCCCTCCATTTTAACTGAGAAACAGCATTTCTTCCTCTCGCTGACCCTACAGTTAAAACTAGAAGTCCTGTCCCGAATTGTGCGCTTATCTAGGCTTAATTGCGCGTAGGAATTGCGCGCAATTGCCATATCGAATGTCATCCAAAGCATGGCAGGTTCTCCTGATTACTCATAGCAAACACAGGCAATGTTTCTGCCAATGGACCTCCGGGTTACCCGGAGGTCCATTGGCTGAAACATTGCTTATGCACAGGCCATGTGTACAAAATTTGATAGCCTTACTATGGCCATAACGCGTAGATTAACGCGCAGATCGGCGTGCTATTTGTGCGCATTTCATGACATGACTTCTAGTTTTAACAGTACGTATAAAGACTCTACCCGTTTTGAGAAGTGGACTCTACGTTCCACATGAAGACAGCCTTGTGTAATCTGAAAGCTTGATGCTGAATCCCAATCTTTATTGTATTTATGCAGTTGTGTACATTGTGTTATTTTCGTAACACTAACACAATTCTTGTACTTATGCACAATTCTTTGTCCCTTTCCAGGTCGAGATTGTCGGTGCTCTCATCGCACTACCCTGCCACCAGTGTGCGCACTCAAATCAAATAAGATTAATGGAACTCACTTCCGTCTGTCGTAGATTCACAAGCAAATATGTTATCTGGTCGCAAGGGATAACAAATCCCACATCGTTCCTGAGTGCCTTTGGCGCGCTGAAACTTCTCGTTCATTCATTCATTCAGTTGGAATCATTTCCTAAAATCTCCTGAAGAAGATAAAGAAATCGAAACTTGTCGAGACAGACGGATTATTTTCTAGCTTTGCTGATTACAATAACAAATTCAGGAATTTTCTCTGGTAGGCAACATCTTGTTTTTTATTTTCATTTAATTTCACTACTTCAATTTATATTTTATACTTAGTTCATCAACTTGAATAACTTCAATAATTGACAGTTAATTTAATTAGTTTCTGAGCTTAAAACTTAGTTTAACCCCTTTACCCAACAAATCGGCCGCATCCGCCCGTGTAATATGCAAATTCAGTAGTTGAAAACATATTATATTTCAAAAAATTTCAACAAAACCAGATCAAGTGACTTCTCGTTGGAACGAGCTCGTCGAACTTGTTCCAAAGAGGGGTCACATTATATGGCTTTATTGAAATTTGAAAAAAAATATAATTTAAAATAATAAATTTTGATATCGTCTGCCTTGGGTAAAGGGTTAAATCAAATTTGTGTATTCCTTATCATATTTGAAACGCATCAAAGTTCAAATAATATATATTTTTGAGAAAACAATATTTCGGTGGCATATAACAAGAAAAAATCGTTTCAGTAGGAAATGCCAGTGCCAAACCTACCTTCCTACCTACCTACCGCGCAACCCACACACACACACACACGAGCCACAACTCACACCGTTATACATCACAACACAAATACACACGTACACCTGTCGCAGGGTTAGCATTGGTTAAAGGCAGGTGCACCATCAAATCAACGTGCAATACACATCAGTACACAGTGCCATCGTGCCCTCACGTGGGCATTTGAGAATAAGTGCCTTACCAAGATCACAACGTCGTTACCCCCAAGCGGGGATCGAACTATGAACCTCTCAGTTTGAGGTTCAATGGCTTAACCACAGAGGCACCGCGCTCACACACATACACACTCATTTATTAACATTAATAATAATAATTAATCAATTTATTAACGAATCGACATCTCTTCATTGTCTTCACACAACACCGAATACTTTGATAAGCCACAAAGTGTTCGTCGTTTTCACACAACGCCGAATTCTTTGATAAGCTACAAAGGCAACAATAAATATTCAAATTTGCGTGTAATCGAGAAATGAACAAACATATCATGCGCATATTCACTCCCTCGTCTGATCTCTCTCATTATCATATATGAATAGTTTAATGCCTGTCGGGAACGTGACAAACGCCTGGGAGGTAGACTGTCCTCATTTGAATTTGCGGCAAAGGTACGAAAGACACAATACAAAACTTTTTTTCATAGGTGTGAAAGTCCAACATATTTTTCAAGTGGAACTTCGAGAAGAATAAGTCAATTTACAAAGAGAACTTGGATTAGATGGGAGCTTTGTAGTTATACAGGGATCTGTAATAGGCAAGTAAACAAGGAATAAAATATTTTACCATGATTTAGTCGTATAGCCGGGGGACACCCGCTTTCCCTCCTTGCAAACAAATTCTCTCTGTCCTCCACCCCTAAACTGATGAGTGTTATTATCTGCACAAGGCGGCAGCTAACGACATTAGAAAACACTCACCACACATGGGTGGATTTGACATCTTTCCTAGCCTAAAAATGTCTTTGAGGTATGTTTTTTTAGAAATATCCCCCAAACGGTAGTAACGCGACACACACACCCACACACTTAGGTTAGGAGATCAGGTTTGTCTACATCATAAACATTGTTGGACCACCAAAAGATCCCCATGCCCTCCCACAATATAGATGCCCGGCTAATCGTCTGCAACGAGGCTCAAGAAAAATGCTCGGCTTCTTTGGAATTATACATCAATAAGTACAGTTCTTGTAGGCTGGTGATCCGATATATTTTAGTCAGAAAAACTAATATGTGTTTAACTCACGCATGATTTTACCTAAACTGGATGACCGTGGTATTTGCTTCTATGTACGTGGTCTGAATTTCTTCATCAAAATTTATTTTATTTCACGTTATTGAAGAGTGTCCACAGGCACCACGCCCACAGGCACTCTTCAATAATTTGTGATAAAACAAATTTATATAAACAAAATATAATTAGCGTTTGACTGAATATGAAACATTAGCAGGGAAAATGTTGGCACAACATTTTCCCTGCTAATGTTTCATATTCAGTCAAACGCTAATTATATTTTGTTTATATAAATTAAAAATATAATTAGCGTTTGACTGAAACGCTAATTATATTTTTAATACCTTCATTTTTTTAAAGCCCTGATAGTGGCTCCAAGCACTCAACCAGATAATAAATTTTAAACACAATTGTAATTCCGTCACGTGATCAGTTTTTGGAAAGACTCCTCTAGAAAATTTCAACAAATTAATCAGACTATATTGTTACTCTGTGCATGTTAGAACGCGGAGAAAACCATAACTAAACAGAGAGAGAGAGAGAGAGAGAGAGACAGAGAGAGAGAGACAGAGAGAGACAGAGAGAGAGAGAGAGCGAGAGAGAGAGACTGGATGACAGAGAGAGATAGTTTCAGACCAACATTATTTGTGCCAGCCTTTGATTGCAATCTTATTGTGAATTTGCAAGAAGGGGTCCACAGACTCCTTAATATGACACCAAACATTCCCTCGTTTCATTTCTCTCTGCTATGGACTTTGTTGTCCCGAAAAATGCACCTTTTGGCTCTACATCCATCTAACTATGATTTGAGTTAATCAGTTTGTATTTCCGTTTGTCGTCATTTACCGACTTAGTGATGTCAGTGGGTGCAAAATAATAAACAGGGTGATCCATGCAGGGGGAGGCCTTGTGACACGTCCCTCTGCACGTGATATCAGTAGGAATGTGTGTCATCGTGGAGATGATTCATGCACGAGTGAGAATGACTATTTTTGGAAGTTTGTACCCGGTGACAAGGGGCCAATACTATAAAACTTTTACAATTGTATTTTCTAAAATTGTATTTTCTAGTTATGACTTTAAATGAGTGGAATTGAATCATTAGCATCTTCAAAGTTGTGGCAATTTGCCGGTTGGCGAATTGCCATATCTTTTAAAATGCTATTCATTCTTGTCAGTTATATCAATAAATTGAAAAGTCAATTCCTGAAAATTCAATTGTAAAAGTTTTATAGTGTTGGTCCCTGGCACCAATACTATGGAACTTTTACAATTGTATTTTTTGAAGGATGCCAGAAAGTCAGTAGTTCATGGGGTCCGTAAAAGTAATGAAACTAAAACCAGGAGACCAAAAAAATACACGTCACGGTTGGTTTGATAATGCGCTTTTATGCAGTCTCAATTTTCGGATATATCTTGCGTTTTCCGATAATCGGAGTAAACTCACTGATTTTTTTCTCATCTCCTTCAAAAGCTTGCGATATGAATTTTCAAAATCTGAAAATAAATCTACTTGATCGCCATTCAGTATGAATCCCAAACGTTGGTTCCCTTCTTATTTATATTCAAACTTCATCACCTCGGCATCTTTCAATTCGATTGCGTGTGGTTTTCAATACAATAATTTACTACCGTATTTTTTACCATAAACCAATTCTTTTCAATTCGATTTTTCTTTCCATTGTCATTTTTTTTTATTTATTTTGAATGTATTTTTTTTTTTTAATTTTAAATAAAATATAAAAAGATAACTGATTTTAAATTTTTGTTTTCCGTAAGTTAAAAAATTTAAGAGAAACACAGAATTTTATTCTCACATATATAATGTACGAAATAAAAAAATAAATTTAAAACACTTTTTAATAATTTTAATTATTAAAAAATTGTCATATTCTTTAGAAGTGTGCAGGTCAGCTCAACTGAAAAAGTTATGCAAAGAATCGCGAAACTGTCGCGCTTTAGAACTAAACGACAAATAATCAGAGTCATATGGACCGAGAATACACAGAACGGCACGCGTGTGCGAATGGGTTAATCGATATGGCATGAGTGTCAGCGCGGAAGGATACAGCGAGAGGCCACAGTGCCAAATCGATTAACCCATTCACACGCGAGTCGTCTGTGTTTATTACATGCCTTCACGTCTATAAAAAAAAACATTATTAGAAGGGCACTCAGCAATTCATTTGACAACTATCAACAAAAAGAACACATTTTATGGCCAACTAAATTTGCGAGGGGAAGCCGTGTTGCTGTTTCGTCTCCTGGGTTTCAATGTGTTCTATGTGCCTGCTGGCACATAGAACACATCGGAACTCGGGGGACGATTTTTAGCTATCGCTAGCGATTCAAATTGGAATTGCGGTGCACGATTTGTGGAAAATTCCTGTGAAGTTCCGCTTCTTTATAGAAATAGTCTGTAAACGATCCCGTGCCGCACATATGTGCGGAACAGATTTTCATTTTACGCACGGTTTTGTGTTGCTGGAGATAGGGATTACATGGAACAGGCGTGCGATAAATTAAATTCGATAGAGCGAGATGGGTTTGAAAGGTGCACGTTCATTGAATGAACTCGAGTTCGTAGACCATTAGCTCAATCGATGGGGTGAGAATGTAGATCAAATGGGTGGAAAGATGGAGAGAAAATGGAAGAATCAATTCGATTTTATCGATGTCAGTGGAAATAGAAAAGTGTAAAGTAAATAACGTGTAAGGTAAAGTAGCGATGGTTCAACTCGAATAAATTATGACATAGAAAAAAAATATCATCTCTAAAGTTATACACAAACAACTGTAACTCACTTCCGTAGAAGAGTAGCAGACCATAAAATGTAGCGTGTTGGATTTATTTCGTCAGATGCAAGATGGTGGTATCAAAGCGAAAATGGTATTGAAGTGTTGGATGGCGAAGATTCATCTGAACACGGGTGAAGTCAAGAAAAAACAGCCTATTTTCAATCTCGCACAAAGACAAAGCTGATCAATATCTGAGGTCTTTGATGGCATGAAAGAAAAGATCTTTGGCGCAGTATCAAAACGAAAGTTACAATGGGAGATTCACAACGACAAGTACGATCCGTTGCTAACGTCTTCGCATACAGTTAAAACTAGAAGTCCTGTCACGAACTGTGCGCTTATCTAGGCTTAATTGCGCGTTGGAATTGCGCGCAATTGCCATATCGAATGGCATCCAAAGCACGACATGTTCTTCTGGTTACTCATAGCAAACACCGGCAATGTTTCTGCCAATGGACTTCCGGGTTACCCGGAGGTCCATTGACAGAAACATTGCTGGTGCACAGGCCATATGTACATAATGTGATTGTTTTAGTATGGTCATAGCGCGTTGATTAACGCGCTAATCGACGTGCTATTTGTGCGCATTTCATGACAGGACTTCAAGTTTTAACTGTATAAAATTGCCTCAATTTATAGAAAATAACAAAGCTGTGATCATGGTGGAAAACAGAGAGGACTGTCAATGGTTCAAACGGGTTGTCACATCTGCCATAGGAAAGAACACAAACAGAGTAGCAAAGTACATGGAGACTTCAAAGAAATTAGTTTGGTCGGGAATTAATTTTCAAACACAGCTACGCGACATCAATCATTTCGAAAATCAAAATCCAGTGATCGGCACCAATGTTTTGGGATATGATGATTAAAAAAAAAACAACATGTTTCCTCTGATAATAGGTTCTCAAAAAAAATCGCGAGAAAAACATCAATTCATTTTATTTTTGTTGATTTCGGAAGATGACAATCACCATTTCTGTTGGATCAAGAGCAAGAGTGGAGTGTTGGCAACATAGACTAGCGGACACAAAGGACAGAGATCTTTCCGTTTCAACTGTCTGAATTCCTTTCATGGTAAAGAATCGTCGGAACGTCACATGGAATATTGCAACTCAAATCAATGCATTGCCATCGACATGCCTAAACCTCACACTCACATCAAATGCATACATCACAGCAAAAGATTGAAAGTGATTTTATAGTGTCTGCCGTTTTAGAATGTTTCACAGTGAAAATGCATTCGTGTCCGCCTGACGATCGTCAGTGTTACAGCAAATAAAACACAGAAGCAAACCGTCTGGATATTGTTTAGATAAATTGTATGGATAAAAGTTATTTCGATGATTGACATTCTACACCTACAAGAAACAGTCGGACGACGACGACAAACGTTCATGGAAGATTTGGAATCACAAAACAAAACGTTATACAAGCAATTCAAAATTCCCGAGCTGATGATCCCCACAGACGAGCAAGCGAGATACTATGAGAGTGCCACCGAATGTCACATCTGTTGGCTACTGTTCACCGAAAAATCGGCAGCCGAATACTGCAAAGTGAGAGGTCACGATCACATCATTGGTAAATGTTGAGGTGCGTGCGCAGCAGTTGCAGTTCAAAATATAAAGATGATGAGTTCAATCCAGTAATGTCGGTTCATGAATAATCACGGTAATGTCAGCGAAGGATATATAAACTGTGTCGCGAAAAGCGAAGAACATTTCATTCACGAAATGCAGATTTGTAGACAAGAAAGAGAAAAAAGTAGAGGGAGAGATACCAGCAGTCGATATCAAGAGAGAAATACGTTTCATAGATAGTGTTCAATTCATATCGACCAGTATCGACAAACTAGTCGGGAATTTGGGGAAGGAGAAATTTGTGATTATGACTGAACGCTTTCTAGACGAGCATCAGTTGGTGAGCGTATTGAGGAAATGAGTCTATCCTTATGATTACATAGACACCTTGCAGAGATTTGACGAGTCCAAAGATCATGTTTTATTCGAAATTATACGACGCTGACATTTCCAATGTTGACTAAAAGCTCATGGAAAATCTATGAAAAAGATCAGGAAAAGGACCGACATTTGTCTCGTCACGTTGAAGAAGCACATGAGATCCAGTATGAGATCCATCCAATCTGACACGCTCTCAGATTGAGATTCAGATTCTTTATTCACGGTACACATACATGTAAAATGGTCACAAATAAGCATATTGCACAAATGCAATAAGTAGTATACCGTGGGAAGAGGCATAGTCAGATTGGCTGTCTACCTGCCACACCCTGGAAGATGGGGTGACTGTGACCAAACGAATGAACAAAGAACCGGTAATGCGACACATGGTGGGGAATTGAGATCTAATCATTTCAGTTCCGGGGCCAGAGATATGGCCCATCTTATAAGCCAGTGGAAAGTTGGTGTTTCAAGGTTGGCAATAATCAACCAGGCTTACAGGCCTCCGTCCACTACTTATCATAAAACCTGAGAGGGGCAACAAGTCCCACTTTGAAGTTCGTGTCGTTTAGACTGCGACAAAGAAGTAGGCCATTATGTTTGGGCGCGGGGTCTATGTCAGCTAGATCATCGTAGGGTGACCAATTTGATGAATTATCCCAAATCCAGCTGCATGGTGGCGTTTGTAACGAATTATCCCAAATCCAGCGGGATCATCGTAGGGTGACGAATTTGATGAATTATCCAAAATCCAGCTGGTTTACCACAGGGTGGTGATTGTAATGAATTATCCCAAATCCAGCTGGATCATCACAGGATGACGAATTTGATGAATTATCTCAAATCCAGCTGCATTACCGTAAGGTGGCTATTGTAAAGAATAAGACCATATCAGAGAGGGCGAGTGCACCTCAACAGGATCACCTGCTCAAATGTATGCGGCATGTTATTTGTCTATTTGTTTAGATTATTGTTTGCAAGTTCTTTACTGCGTACATAAAGCATTTTACATGGGACAACTGTAGGGAAGAAACGCAGCAGGTTGAACAAAACGAGGATTCCAGATGAAGACGCAGAGCATGGCTATTACGTGTATTGACAATTTCCAAGTTAACGAAGTGCAATGAGGACAGTAGGTATTATCGCAGCGGACATAACGGGACTATGACGAAATAAATGTAGAAGTTGTCCTTTCGCAAATATTACGAGTTGTGTCGTCTAGAGCGTTCCATAGGTTCGGGAAGGTGTATTGAGGAAGTTTATCCAGAGGTTTGGTCGGTGTTTTTTCTATGTATCGGAGACCAGACTGTCTGGTTGTCTTGCCAGATGGATTGTCAATAACTTTAAATATATCATTGCAAGAAGCCGATAGTCTGCCGTTCTGCCGGTCAAACACGAACAGCAGTGCATGCAGTTAAAACAATTCATGAACCGCGAGTATTTAATTTTCCTTGAACAGGGGATCTGCATGAGAATTGTACTTTTTGTTATTAGTTATTCGTAATGATCGTTTTTGCATGACAGCTAGTTTTTTTTTATTGCTCTTGAGTTGCCCCATGCCTGTATTCCGTATACCAAATGACTATGTATGAGGGCGTAATATGATGTTTTCAGAGCTCCGTGAGGGAGGGGGGGGGGGAGGGGGATAGTTTCACTTTGTTGAGATTATAGTTTGCGCGTGCTATTTCCGAGCATAATCGGGATATGTGAGCCGTGTGGGATATGAACACATGCTTATTCCTGCAAATTTCACAGATGTTTCTGTTTCTCTGTGGCCTCCAACCTTGTTTATGTTTTAGTTATTTATTTTTACCTCTTAGCAGAGATTATTGTTCCTACATTTATTTGGATTAAGTATAATATACGAGGTTTTCTTAGCATTCAAAGTTGGCTGGTTCACGGAGCACCATTCGTATAGTTTTTGAAGCGCGTCATAGAAATACGGTGTTATTGAGTTATTGTCGGAGCCCGTCAGTGTGCAGTCGTGTCATCGGCAAGTGATAAAAGATTGAGTGATGTTCAGTTACTTATATCACTTATATATACTACTCAAAGTGTGCTAAGCACCAAGTACATCCAACTACCTGTTTTACGTTTTAGTTGAAATATTGTAATGAAAAGTGTATATATGTTTTATTTAATTATATCTTTAATGATTTAAGTACAGAAATTAAGATTTTATTTGTGTTTGACATTATTTTTTAGCTTCTGAATACGATAACAATGGAAAATGGATATTATTGATAAAATAGGAAATTTTCCAAATTTGCCAAAAAGTTGAAGGAGCGAACTGGTATAGGTTCAATATCGAGTATGAGACCCATTACTGTTAATTACAGCTTGACAACGCCTTCTTAAGCTCCCAATCAGATTCCTGGTGGTCCTTTGGGGGATGATGTTGTTCCATTCTTGGACCAGCATGGCACCAAGCTCCTGGACACTTCTTGGCTGGACTGGACAGGTTGAACTTGCAACCTGCAATTCATTCCAGACATGTTCGATTGGATTGAGGTCAGGGGATCTTGCTGGCTAGTCCACCCCCGACAGCATGGATAACACGAGGATGGGAATT
Source organism: Pictodentalium vernedei (assembly GCA_031216915.1). Classification (NCBI taxonomy): domain Eukaryota; kingdom Metazoa; phylum Mollusca; class Scaphopoda; order Dentaliida; family Dentaliidae; genus Pictodentalium; species Pictodentalium vernedei. Next base: position 768,055,236 of record CM062295.1, read on the forward strand.
ATCGTCCATCCATCGATCACCCACTGCACTTGCATACAATCTGACGTGGATATCCAGGATCTCATCAATATACCGCTGTGCAGTCAATTTCCCACGTTCAGGCACACAGAGCTCTGTACGTTCATCCCTGCTGATGCCGCGCCAGACCATGATTGACCCTGCACCACAGCGGTCATGCTGTGTGGTCTAGGCAGTGCCTTGACTCATCTGTAAAAAGGTCAGGTCGCCAATTTTGTCTGGTCCATCCAACGTGGCCCATAGCCCATTCATATCGTGCCTGGCGGTGGTTCTCGGGCAGCGGAATGCGAATACATGGTCTTCTCGATCGGAGCCCACCTTCGTGAAACCTTGCCCGGATAGTCTGCGTGGAAACATTTACCTCGGATGCATTCTGAAGGTCACTACGAAGCAGGGTTGCTTTGGAAAAGCGGTTCCTACGGGCATGAATGATCAAAAACCGGTCTTCAGCTGTAGATGTTGCCCTGTCTCTGCCACAACCATGCCGTCTTACTGGTGTGTCATACTGTTGAAATCTTGCCCAGGCTCTGGTGATCACCGTATGGTGAATACCAAGGGCTTCCCCAACCTGACGATGGGTAGCCCCTTACTCCACCATCTCTTCAGCCCGCCACATTTCTGCTTCAGACAAATGTCTTCTTACATTTGCATTTTCCATATTCAATCATTAAATCACAAGGGTTTGTGTTGAAAAGAAGATTGAATACCCTACACATGGCATGTACATGCAGACAGTACACGAAAACATCATGAAAATCAAGGGATACATGCTTTCCATGACTGTCACGAAAAGTCTGCCTGTCAAGAGAGCTAATGCAAACACTGAGGACCATCTCAATACATTCCTCAATCATATCCACCAAAATATCGCAAATACGTCACAAGCAAATTTCACAATGATGTATCAAATATTTGGTGCTTAGCAAACTTTGAGTAAAAGAAAATGAACAGGGCCTAAAATTGAGTTCTGTGGTACACGGCAACTCTGTTTGGCCAAGTCCGAGTTTTGTTCTCCGTACATAACATATTGAATCCTGTTGGACAAGTAACTTCTAAACCAGTTGTAGGCGACTCCTCGGATGCCATATTTTTCGAGTTTACCCCAAAGGATTTCGAGATTTATAGTGTCAAAGGCTTTTGACAGATCCAGGAACAAAGGTGCTGTTTCTTTATTGCTTATTATTTTCTGTTGCGGTGCTTTTAAGGAGATAAAGAACCGGATTAATAGTGCTATGTCGTTTTCGGAACCCGTACTGGTGAGGGTATAAAATCTTAAACATACTGAGGAAACTAGTAAGTCTCTCTTCCATGAGTTTTTCTGTTACTTTGGTCTGTAATTTGTAAAGCTGTGCTCGTCGCCTACTTTAAATATGGGTGTCGGGATCTTCGTCCTGTCTGGTACTTTGCCGCTTATGAAAGAGCTGGTAACTATATATGTTAGAGAATCAATTCTTCGTTTATCGTATGTTTAAGAAGATAGGTTGTGAAATCATTGCAGTCTTTAGATAATTTTGGCTTCATTTTATTTACAACTCGGTTGAATCCTGTAGGATTTGTGGGTATTAAATAAAGATTGTTGGAAACATTGTTATTCATGCAGTCTGAGTAGGACTTATTTGGTTTCTGTATCTGTGAGGAAGTGTTTTTTTCAATGTTGATAAAGAAATTGTTGAATTATTTTACGATGTCATGGGACTCGCCTATTGCGATATTGTTCTGGGCAAAAAACGAGGGTAATCTGGCTTCACGTTTTCCTTTATTGGTGGCTTCGTTTAAAATCTGCTGCACGTTCTCCGCATGTTGTTTTTATTTTTGTTTAGGATATCTCTATAATAGATTATCTTTACATTATTTGTTCACCTTGTGTTACCTTGTTGGATATTCTACAGTAGTTTTTAAAGTATTGTGAGCTCCATTCGGTGGGAGCTTTGAGTTTTTTATTGTAGAATTTTTCTTTATTATTGGAGGATATGACAAGACCCCTTGTCATCCAGGTTTGTTTTTTTAATATTTTTGTTTTGTTCTGGCGAACACGAATGAAGGGGAATGCTATTTCGTAGGCTTACATATAGATTTCTGGCAAACTCGTTTGAGGAGGAATGCTATTTCGTAGGCTTACATATAGATTTGTGGCAAACTCGTTTGAGGAGGAATGCTATTTCGTAGGCTTACATATAGATTTCTGGCATACTCGTTTGAGGAGGAATGCTATTTTGTAGGCTTACATATAGATTTCTGGCATACTCGTTTGAGGAGGAATGCTATTTTGTAGGCTTACATATAGATTTCTGGCAAACTCGTTTGAGGAGGAATGCTATTTTGTAGGCTTACATATAGATTTCTGGCAAACTCGTTTGAGGAGGAATGCTATTTTGTAGGCTTACATATAGATTTCTGGAAAACTCGTTTGAGGAGGAATGCTATTTTGTAGGCTTACATATAGATTTCTGGCAAACTCGTTTGAGGAGGAATGCTATTTTGTAGGCTTACATATAGATTTCTGGCATACTCGTTTGAGGAGGAATGCTATTTTGTAGGCTTACATATAGATTTCTGGCAAACTCGTTTGAGGAGGAATGCTATTTTGTAGGCTTACATATAGATTTCTGGCAAACTCGTTTGAGGAGGAATGCTATTTTGTAGGCTTACATATAGATTTCTGGCAAACTCGTTTGAGGAGGAATGCTATTTTGTAGGCTTACATATAGATTTCTGGCAAACTCGTTTGAGGAGGAATGCTATTTTGTAGGCTTACATATAGATTTCTGGCAAACTCGTTTGAGGAGGAATGCTATTTTGTAGGCTTACATATAGATTTCTGGCAAACTCGTTTGAGGAGGAATGCTATTTTGTAGGCTTACATATAGATTTCTGGCAAACTCGTTTGAGGAGGAATGCTATTTTGTGGGCTTACATATAGATTTCTGGCAAACTCGTTTGAGGAGGAATGCTATTTTGTAGGCTTACATATAGATTTCTGGCAAACTCGTTTGAGGAGGAATGCTATTTTGTAGGCTTACATATAGATTTCTGGCAAACTCGTTTGAGGAGGAATGCTATTTTGTAGGCTTACATATAGATTTCTGGCAAACTCGTTTGAGGAGGAATGCTATTTTGTAGGCTTACATATAGATTTCTGGCAAACTCGTTTGAGGAGGAATGCTATTTTGTAGGATTACATATAGATTTCTGGCAAACTCGTTTGAGGAGGAATGCTATTTTGTAGGCTTACATATAGATTTCTGGCAAACTCGTTTGAGGAGGAATGCTATTGTGTAGGCTTACATATAGATTTCTGGCAAACTCGTTTGAGGAGGAATGCTATTTTGTAGGCTTACATATAGATTTCTGGCAAACTCGTTTGAGGAGGAATGCTATTTTGTAGGCTTACATATAGATTTCTGGCAAACTCGTTTGAGGAGGAATGCTATTTTGTAGGCTTACATATAGATTTCTGGCAAACTCGTTTGAGGAGGAATGCTATTTTGTAGGCTTACATATAGATTTCTGGCAAACTCGTTTGAGGAGGAATGCTATTTTGTAGGCTTACATATAGATTTCTGGCAAACTCGTTTGAGGAGGAATGCTATTTTGTAGGCTTACATATAGATTTCTGGCAAACTCGTTTGAGGAGGAATGCTATTTTGTAGGCTTACATATAGATTTCTGGCAAACTCGTTTGAGGAGGAATGCTATTTTGTAGGCTTACATATAGATTTCTGGCAAACTCGTTTGAGGAGGAATGCTATTTTGTAGGCTTACATATAGATTTCTGGCAAACTCGTTTGAGGAGGAATGCTATTTTGTAGGCTTACATATAGATTTCTGGCATACTCGTTTGAGGAGGAATGCTATTTTGTAGGCTTATATATAGATTTCTGGCATACTCGTTTGAGGAGGAATGCTATTTTGTAGGCTTACATATAGATTTCTGGCATACTCGTTTGAGGAGGAATGCTATTTTGTAGGCTTACATATAGATTTCTGGCATACTCGTTTGAGGAGGAATGCTATTTTGTAGGCTTACATATAGATTTCTGGCAAACTCGTTTGAGGAGGAATGCTATTTCGTAGGCTTACATATAGATTTCTGGCAAACTCGTTTGAGGAGGAATGCTATTTTGTAGGCTTACATATAGATTTCTGGCATACTCGTTTGAGGAGGAATGCTATTTTGTAGGCTTACATATAGATTTCTGGTAAACTCGTTTGAGGAGGAATGCTATTTTGTAGGCTTACATATAGATTTCTGGCAAACTCGTTTGAGGAGGAATGCTATTTTGTAGGCTTACATATAGATTTCTGGCAAACTCGTTTGAGGAGGAATGCTATTTTGTAGGCTTACATATAGATTTCTGGCAAACTCGTTTGAGGAGGAATGCTATTTCGTAGGCTTACATATAGATTTCTGGCAAACTCGTTTGAGGAGGAATGCTATTTTGTAGGCTTACATATAGATTTCTGGCATACTCGTTTGAGGAGGAATGCTATTTCGTAGGCTTACATATAGATTTCTGGCAAACTCGTTTGAGGAGGAATGCTATTTTGTAGGCTTACATATAGATTTCTGGCAAACTCGTTTGAGGAGGAATGCTATTTTGTAGGCTTACATATAGATTTCTGGAAAACTCGTTTGAGGAGGAATGCTATTTTGTAGGCTTACATATAGATTTCTGGCAAACTCGTTTGAGGAGGAATGCTATTTTGTAGGCTTACATATAGATTTCTGGCAAACTCGTTTGAGGAGGAATGCTATTTTGTAGGCTTACATATAGATTTCTGGAAAACTCGTTTGAGGAGGAATGCTATTTTGTAGGCTTACATATAGATTTCTGGAAAACTCGTTTGAGGAGGAATGCTATTTTGTAGGCTTACATATAGATTTCTGGCAAACTCGTTTGAGGAGGAATGCTATTTTGTAGGCTTACATATAGATTTCTGGCAAACTCGTTTGAGGAGGAATGCTATTTTGTAGGCTTACATATAGATTTCTGGCATACTCGTTTGAGGAGGAATGCTATTTCGTAGGCTTACATATAGATTTCTGGCAAACTCGTTTGAGGAGGAATGCTATTTTGTAGGCTTACATATAGATTTCTGGCAAACTCGTTTGAGGAGGAATGCTATTTTGTAGGCTTACATATAGATTTCTGGAAAACTCGTTTGAGGAGGAATGCTATTTTGTAGGCTTACATATAGATTTCTGGCAAACTCGTTTGAGGAGGAATGCTATTTTGTAGGCTTACATATAGATTTCTGGCAAACTCGTTTGAGGAGGAATGCTATTTTGTAGGCTTACATATAGATTTCTGGAAAACTCGTTTGAGGAGGAATGCTATTTTGTAGGCTTACATATAGATTTCTGGAAAACTCGTTTGAGGAGGAATGCTATTTTGTAGGCTTACATATAGATTTCTGGCAAACTCGTTTGAGGAGGAATGCTATTTTGTAGGCTTACATATAGATTTCTGGCAAACTCGTTTGAGGAGGAATGCTATTTTGTAGGCTTACATATAGATTTCTGGCATACTCGTTTGAGGAGGAATGCTATTTCGTAGGCTTACATATAGATTTCTGGCAAACTCGTTTGAGGAGGAATGCTATTTCGTAGGCTTACATATAGATTTCTGGCAAACTCGTTTGAGGAGGAATGCTATTTCGTAGGCTTACATATAGATTTCTGGCAAACTCGTTTGAGGAGGAATGCTATTTTGTAGGCTTACATATAGATTTCTGGCATACTCGTTTGAGGAGGAATGCTATTTTGTAGGCTTACATATAGATTTCTGGCAAACTCGTTTGAGGAGGAATGCTATTTTGTAGGCTTACATATAGATTTCTGGCAAACTCGTTTGAGGAGGAATGCTATTTTGTAGGCTTACATATAGATTTCTGGCAAACTCGTTTGAGGAGGAATGCTATTTTGTAGGCTTACATATAGATTTCTGGCAAACTCGTTTGAGGAGGAATGCTATTTCGTAGGCTTACATATAGATTTCTGGCAAACTCGTTTGAGGAGGAATGCTATTTTGTAGGCTTACATATAGATTTCTGGCATACTCGTTTGAGGAGGAATGCTATTTTGTAGGCTTACATATAGATTTCTGGCAAACTCGTTTGAGGAGGAATGCTATTTTGTAGGCTTACATATAGATTTCTGGAAAACTCGTTTGAGGAGGAATGCTATTTTGTAGGCTTACATATAGATTTCTGGCAAACTCGTTTGAGGAGGAATGCTATTTTGTAGGCTTACATATAGATTTCTGGCAAACTCGTTTGAGGAGGAATGCTATTTTGTAGGCTTACATATAGATTTCTGGAAAACTCGTTTGAGGAGGAATGCTATTTTGTAGGCTTACATATAGATTTCTGGAAAACTCGTTTGAGGAGGAATGCTATTTTGTAGGCTTACATATAGATTTCTGGCAAACTCGTTTGAGGAGGAATGCTATTTTGTAGGCTTACATATAGATTTCTGGCAAACTCGTTTGAGGAGGAATGCTATTTTGTAGGCTTACATATAGATTTCTGGCATACTCGTTTGAGGAGGAATGCTATTTCGTAGGCTTACATATAGATTTCTGGCAAACTCGTTTGAGGAGGAATGCTATTTTGTAGGCTTACATATAGATTTCTGGCAAACTCGTTTGAGGAGGAATGCTATTTTGTAGGCTTACATATAGATTTCTGGAAAACTCGTTTGAGGAGGAATGCTATTTTGTAGGCTTACATATAGATTTCTGGCAAACTCGTTTGAGGAGGAATGCTATTTTGTAGGCTTACATATAGATTTCTGGCAAACTCGTTTGAGGAGGAATGCTATTTTGTAGGCTTACATATAGATTTCTGGAAAACTCGTTTGAGGAGGAATGCTATTTTGTAGGCTTACATATAGATTTCTGGAAAACTCGTTTGAGGAGGAATGCTATTTTGTAGGCTTACATATAGATTTCTGGCAAACTCGTTTGAGGAGGAATGCTATTTTGTAGGCTTACATATAGATTTCTGGCAAACTCGTTTGAGGAGGAATGCTATTTTGTAGGCTTACATATAGATTTCTGGCATACTCGTTTGAGGAGGAATGCTATTTCGTAGGCTTACATATAGATTTCTGGCAAACTCGTTTGAGGAGGAATGCTATTTCGTAGGCTTACATATAGATTTCTGGAAAACTCGTTTGAGGAGGAATGCTATTTTGTAGGCTTACATATAGATTTCTGGCAAACTCGTTTGAGGAGGAATGCTATTTTGTAGGCTTACATATAGATTTCTGGCATACTCGTTTGAGGAGGAATGCTATTTCGTAGGCTTACATATAGATTTCTGGTAAACTCGTTTGAGGAGGAATGCTATTTCGTAGGCTTACATATAGATTTCTGGCAAACTCGTTTGAGGAGGAATGCTATTTCGTAGGCTTACATATAGATTTCTGGCATACTCGTTTGAGGAGGAATGCTATTTCGTAGGCTTACATATAGATTTCTGGCATACTCGTTTGAGGAGGAATGCTATTTCGTAGGCTTACATATAGATTTCTGGCATACTCGTTTGAGGAGGAATGCTATTTCGCAGGCTTACATATAGATTTCTGGCATACTCGTTTGAGGAGGAATGCTATTTCGTAGGCTTACATATAGATTTCTGGCATACTCGTTTGAGGAGGAATGCTATTTTGTAGGCTTACATATAGATTTCTGGCATACTCGTTTGAGGAGGAATGCTATTTCGTAGGCTTACATATAGATTTCTGGCATACTCGTTTGAGGAGGAATGCTATTTCGTAGGCTTACATATAGATTTCTGGCATACTCGTTTGAGGAGGAATGCTATTTCGTAGGCTTACATATAGATTTCTGGCATACTCGTTTGAGGAGGAATGCTATTTCGTAGGCTTACATATAGATTTCTGGCATACTCGTTTGAGGAGGAATGCTATTTCGTAGGCTTACATATAGATTTCTGGCATACTCGTTTGAGGAGGAATGCTATTTGGTAGGCTTACATATAGATTTCTGGCATACTCGTTTGAGGAGGAATGCTATTTCGTAGGCTTACATATAGATTTCTGGCATACTCGTTTGAGGAGGAATGCTATTTCGTAGGCTTACATATAGATTTCTGGCATACTCGTTTGAGGAGGAATGCTATTTCGTAGGCTTACATATAGATTTCTGGCATACTCGTTTGAGGAGGAATGCTATTTTGTAGGCTTACATATAGATTTCTGGCATACTCGTTTGAGGAGGAATGCTATTTTGAAGGCTTACATATAGATTTCTGGCATACTCGTTTGAGAAGGAATGCTATTTTGTAGGCTTACATATAGATTTCTGGCAAACTCGTTTGAGGAGGAATGCTATTTCGTAGGCTTACATATAGATTTCTGGCAAACTCGTTTGAGGAGGAATGCTATTTTGTAGGCTTACATATAGATTTCTGGCATACTCGTTTGAGGAGGAATGCTATTTTGTAGGCTTACATATAGATTTCTGGCAAACTCGTTTGAGGAGGAATGCTATTTTGTAGGCTTACATATAGATTTCTGGCAAACTCGTTTGAGGAGGAATGCTATTTTGTAGGCTTACATATAGATTTCTGGCAAACTCGTTTGAGGAGGAATGCTATTTTGTAGGCTTACATATAGATTTCTGGCAAACTCGTTTGAGGAGGAATGTTATTTTGTAGGCTTACATATAGATTTCTGGCAAACTCGTTTGAGGAGGAATGCTATTTTGTAGGCTTACATATAGATTTCTGGAAAACTCGTTTGAGGAGGAATGCTATTTTTTAGGCTTACATATAGATTTCTGGCAAACTCGTTTGAGGAGGAATGCTATTTTGTAGGCTTACATATAGATTTCTGGCAAACTCGTTTGAGGAGGAATGCTATTTTGTAGGCTTACATATAGATTTCTGGAAAACTCGTTTGAGGAGGAATGCTATTTTGTAGGCTTACATATAGATTTCTGGAAAACTCGTTTGAGGAGGAATGCTATTTTGTAGGCTTACATATAGATTTCTGGCAAACTCGTTTGAGGAGGAATGCTATTTTGTAGGCTTACATATAGATTTCTGGCAAACTCGTTTGAGGAGGAATGCTATTTTGTAGGCTTACATATAGATTTCTGGCATACTCGTTTGAGGAGGAATGCTATTTCGTAGGCTTACATATAGATTTCTGGCAAACTCGTTTGAGGAGGAATGCTATTTTGTAGGCTTACATATAGATTTCTGGCAAACTCGTTTGAGGAGGAATGCTATTTTGTAGGCTTACATATAGATTTCTGGAAAACTCGTTTGAGGAGGAATGCTATTTTGTAGGCTTACATATAGATTTCTGGCAAACTCGTTTGAGGAGGAATGCTATTTTGTAGGCTTACATATAGATTTCTGGCAAACTCGTTTGAGGAGGAATGCTATTTTGTAGGCTTACATATAGATTTCTGGCAAACTCGTTTGAGGAGGAATGCTATTTTGTAGGCTTACATATAGATTTCTGGCAAACTCGTTTGAGGAGGAATGCTATTTTGTAGGCTTACATATAGATTTCTGGAAAACTCGTTTGAGGAGGAATGCTATTTTGTAGGCTTACATATAGATTTCTGGCAAACTCGTTTGAGGAGGAATGCTATTTTGTAGGCTTACATATAGATTTCTGGCAAACTCGTTTGAGGAGGAATGCTATTTTGTAGGCTTACATATAGATTTCTGGAAAACTCGTTTGAGGAGGAAGGCTATTTTGTAGGCTTACATATAGATTTCTGGAAAACTCGTTTGAGGAGGAATGCTATTTTGTAGGCTTACATATAGATTTCTGGCAAACTCGTTTGAGGAGGAATGCTATTTTGTAGGCTTACATATAGATTTCTGGCAAACTCGTTTGAGGAGGAATGCTATTTTGTAGGCTTACATATAGATTTCTGGCATACTCGTTTGAGGAGGAATGCTATTTCGTAGGCTTACATATAGATTTCTGGCAAACTCGTTTGAGGAGGAATGCTATTTCGTAGGCTTACATATAGATTTCTGGCAAACTCGTTTGAGGAGGAATGCTATTTCGTAGGCTTACATATAGATTTCTGGCAAACTCGTTTGAGGAGGAATGCTATTTTGTAGGCTTACATATAGATTTCTGGCATACTCGTTTGAGGAGGAATGCTATTTTGTAGGCTTACATATAGATTTCTGGCAAACACGTTTGAGGAGGAATGCTATTTTGTAGGCTTACATATAGATTTCTGGCAAACTCGTTTGAGGAGGAATGCTATTTTGTAGGCTTACATATAGATTTCTGGCAAACTCGTTTGAGGAGGAATGCTATTTTGTAGGCTTACATATAGATTTCTGGCAAACTCGTTTGAGGAGGAATGCTATTTCGTAGGCTTACATATAGATTTCTGGCAAACTCGTTTGAGGAGGAATGCTATTTTGTAGGCTTACATATAGATTTCTGGCATACTCGTTTGAGGAGGAATGCTATTTCGTAGGCTTACATATAGATTTCTGGCAAACTCGTTTGAGGAGGAATGCTATTTTGTAGGCTTACATATAGATTTCTGGCAAACTCGTTTGAGGAGGAATGCTATTTTGTAGGCTTACATATAGATTTCTGGAAAACTCGTTTGAGGAGGAATGCTATTTTGTAGGCTTACATATAGATTTCTGGCAAACTCGTTTGAGGAGGAATGCTATTTTGTAGGCTTACATATAGATTTCTGGCAAACTCGTTTGAGGAGGAATGCTATTTTGTAGGCTTACATATAGATTTCTGGAAAACTCGTTTGAGGAGGAATGCTATTTTGTAGGCTTACATATAGATTTCTGGAAAACTCGTTTGAGGAGGAATGCTATTTTGTAGGCTTACATATAGATTTCTGGCAAACTCGTTTGAGGAGGAATGCTATTTTGTAGGCTTACATATAGATTTCTGGCAAACTCGTTTGAGGAGGAATGCTATTTTGTAGGCTTACATATAGATTTCTGGCATACTCGTTTGAGGAGGAATGCTATTTCGTAGGCTTACATATAGATTTCTGGCAAACTCGTTTGAGGAGGAATGCTATTTTGTAGGCTTACATATAGATTTCTGGCAAACTCGTTTGAGGAGGAATGCTATTTTGTAGGCTTACATATAGATTTCTGGAAAACTCGTTTGAGGAGGAATGCTATTTTGTAGGCTTACATATAGATTTCTGGCAAACTCGTTTGAGGAGGAATGCTATTTTGTAGGCTTACATATAGATTTCTGGCAAACTCGTTTGAGGAGGAATGCTATTTTGTAGGCTTACATATAGATTTCTGGAAAACTCGTTTGAGGAGGAATGCTATTTTGTAGGCTTACATATAGATTTCTGGAAAACTCGTTTGAGGAGGAATGCTATTTTGTAGGCTTACATATAGATTTCTGGCAAACTCGTTTGAGGAGGAATGCTATTTTGTAGGCTTACATATAGATTTCTGGCAAACTCGTTTGAGGAGGAATGCTATTTTGTAGGCTTACATATAGATTTCTGGCATACTCGTTTGAGGAGGAATGCTATTTCGTAGGCTTACATATAGATTTCTGGCAAACTCGTTTGAGGAGGAATGCTATTTCGTAGGCTTACATATAGATTTCTGGAAAACTCGTTTGAGGAGGAATGCTATTTTGTAGGCTTACATATAGATTTCTGGCAAACTCGTTTGAGGAGGAATGCTATTTTGTAGGCTTACATATAGATTTCTGGCATACTCGTTTGAGGAGGAATGCTATTTCGTAGGCTTACATATAGATTTCTGGCAAACTCGTTTGAGGAGGAATGCTATTTCGTAGGCTTACATATAGATTTCTGGCAAACTCGTTTGAGGAGGAATGCTATTTCGTAGGCTTACATATAGATTTCTGGCATACTCGTTTGAGGAGGAATGCTATTTCGTAGGCTTACATATAGATTTCTGGCATACTCGTTTGAGGAGGAATGCTATTTCGTAGGCTTACATATAGATTTCTGGCATACTCGTTTGAGGAGGAATGCTATTTCGCAGGCTTACATATAGATTTCTGGCATACTCGTTTGAGGAGGAATGCTATTTCGTAGGCTTACATATAGTTTTCTGGCATACTCGTTTGAGGAGGAATGCTATTTTGTAGGCTTACATATAGATTTCTGGCATACTCGTTTGAGGAGGAATGCTATTTCGTAGGCTTACATATAGATTTCTGGCATACTCGTTTGAGGAGGAATGCTATTTCGTAGGCTTACATATAGATTTCTGGCATACTCGTTTGAGGAGGAATGCTATTTCGTAGGCTTACATATAGATTTCTGGCATACTCGTTTGAGGAGGAATGCTATTTCGTAGGCTTACATATAGATTTCTGGCATACTCGTTTGAGGAGGAATGCTATTTCGTAGGCTTACATATAGATTTCTGGCATACTCGTTTGAGGAGGAATGCTATTTGGTAGGCTTACATATAGATTTCTGGCATACTCGTTTGAGGAGGAATGCTATTTCGTAGGCTTACATATAGATTTCTGGCATACTCGTTTGAGGAGGAATGCTATTTCGTAGGCTTACATATAGATTTCTGGCATACTCGTTTGAGGAGGAATGCTATTTCGTAGGCTTACATATAGATTTCTGGCATACTCGTTTGAGGAGGAATGCTATTTTGTAGGCTTACATATAGATTTCTGGCATACTCGTTTGAGGAGGAATGCTATTTTGAAGGCTTACATATAGATTTCTGGCATACTCGTTTGAGGAGGAATGCTATTTTGTAGGCTTACATATAGATTTCTGGCAAACTCGTTTGAGGAGGAATGCTATTTCGTAGGCTTACATATAGATTTCTGGCAAACTCGTTTGAGGAGGAATGCTATTTTGTAGGCTTACATATAGATTTCTGGCATACTCGTTTGAGGAGGAATGCTATTTTGTAGGCTTACATATAGATTTCTGGCAAACTCGTTTGAGGAGGAATGCTATTTTGTAGGCTTACATATAGATTTCTGGCAAACTCGTTTGAGGAGGAATGCTATTTTGTAGGCTTACATATAGATTTCTGGCAAACTCGTTTGAGGAGGAATGCTATTTTGTAGGCTTACATATAGATTTCTGGCAAACTCGTTTGAGGAGGAATGCTATTTCGTAGGCTTACATATAGATTTCTGGCAAACTCGTTTGAGGAGGAATGCTATTTTGTAGGCTTACATATAGATTTCTGGCATACTCGTTTGAGGAGGAATGCTATTTCGTAGGCTTACATATAGATTTCTGGCAAACTCGTTTGAGGAGGAATGCTATTTTGTAGGCTTACATATAGATTTCTGGCAACCTCGTTTGAGGAGGAATGCTATTTTGTAGGCTTACATATAGATTTCTGGAAAACTCGTTTGAGGAGGAATGCTATTTTGTAGGCTTACATATAGATTTCTGGCAAACTCGTTTGAGGAGGAATGCTATTTTGTAGGCTTACATATAGATTTCTTGCAAACTCGTTTGAGGAGGAATGCTATTTTGTAGGCTTACATATAGATTTCTGGAAAACTCGTTTGAGGAGGAATGCTATTTTGTAGGCTTACATATAGATTTCTGGAAAACTCGTTTGAGGAGGAATGCTATTTTGTAGGCTTACATATAGATTTCTGGCAAACTCGTTTGAGGAGGAATGCTATTTTGTAGGCTTACATATAGATTTCTGGCAAACTCGTTTGAGGAGGAATGCTATTTTGTAGGCTTACATATAGATTTCTGGCATACTCGTTTGAGGAGGAATGCTATTTCGTAGGCTTACATATAGATTTCTGGCAAACTCGTTTGAGGAGGAATGCTATTTTGTAGGCTTACATATAGATTTCTGGCAAACTCGTTTGAGGAGGAATGCTATTTTGTAGGCTTACATATAGATTTCTGGAAAATTCGTTTGAGGAGGAATGCTATTTTGTAGGCTTACATATAGATTTCTGGCAAACTCGTTTGAGGAGGAATGCTATTTTGTAGGCTTACATATAGATTTCTGGCAAACTCGTTTGAGGAGGAATGCTATTTTGTAGGCTTACATATAGATTTCTGGAAAACTCGTTTGAGGAGGAATGCTATTTTGTAGGCTTACATATAGATTTCTGGAAAACTCGTTTGAGGAGGAATGCTATTTTGTAGGCTTACATATAGATTTCTGGCTAACTCGTTTGAGGAGGAATGCTATTTTGTAGGCTTACATATAGATTTCTGGCAAACTCGTTTGAGGAGGAATGCTATTTTGTAGGCTTACATATAGATTTCTGGCATACTCGTTTGAGGAGGAATGCTATTTCGTAGGCTTACATATAGATTTCTGGCAAACTCGTTTGAGGAGGAATGCTATTTCGTAGGCTTACATATAGATTTCTGGAAAACTCGTTTGAGGAGGAATGCTATTTTGTAGGCTTACATATAGATTTCTGGCAAACTCGTTTGAGGAGGAATGCTATTTTGTAGGCTTACATATAGATTTCTGGCATACTCGTTTGAGGAGGAATGCTATTTCGTAGGCTTACATATAGATTTCTGGCAAACTCGTTTGAGGAGGAATGCTATTTCGTAGGCTTACATATAGATTTCTGGCAAACTCGTTTGAGGAGGAATGCTATTTCGTAGGCTTACATATAGATTTCTGGCATACTCGTTTGAGGAGGAATGCTATTTCGTAGGCTTACATATAGATTTCTGGCATACTCGTTTGAGGAGGAATGCTATTTCGTAGGCTTACATATAGATTTCTGGCATACTCGTTTGAGGAGGAATGCTATTTCGCAGGCTTACATATAGATTTCTGGCATACTCGTTTGAGGAGGAATGCTATTTCGTAGGCTTACATATAGATTTCTGGCATACTCGTTTGAGGAGGAATGCTATTTTGTAGGCTTACATATAGATTTCTGGCATACTCGTTTGAGGAGGAATGCTATTTCGTAGGCTTACATATAGATTTCTGGCATACTCGTTTGAGGAGGAATGCTATTTCGTAGGCTTACATATAGATTTCTGGCATACTCGTTTGAGGAGGAATGCTATTTCGTAGGCTTACATATAGATTTCTGGCATACTCGTTTGAGGAGGAATGCTATTTCGTAGGCTTACATATAGATTTCTGGCATACTCGTTTGAGGAGGAATGCTATTTCGTAGGCTTACATATAGATTTCTGGCATACTCGTTTGAGGAGGAATGCTATTTGGTAGGCTTACATATAGATTTCTGGCATACTCGTTTGAGGAGGAATGCTATTTCGTAGGCTTACATATAGATTTCTGGCATACTCGTTTGAGGAGGAATGCTATTTCGTAGGCTTACATATAGATTTCTGGCATACTCGTTTGAGGAGGAATGCTATTTCGTAGGCTTACATATAGATTTCTGGCATACTCGTTTGAGGAGGAATGCTATTTTGTAGGCTTACATATAGATTTCTGGCATACTCGTTTGAGGAGGAATGCTATTTGGAAGGCTTACATATAGATTTCTGGCATACTCGTTTGAGGAGGAATGCTATTTTGTAGGCTTACATATAGATTTCTGGCAAACTCGTTTGAGGAGGAATGCTATTTCGTAGGCTTACATATAGATTTCTGGCAAACTCGTTTGAGGAGGAATGCTATTTTGTAGGCTTACATATAGATTTCTGGCATACTCGTTTGAGGAGGAATGCTATTTTGTAGGCTTACATATAGATTTCTGGCAAACTCGTTTGAGGAGGAATGCTATTTTGTAGGCTTACATATAGATTTCTGGCAAACTCGTTCGAGGAGGAATGCTATTTTGTAGGCTTACATATAGATTTCTGGCAAACTCGTTTGAGGAGGAATGCTATTTTGTAGGCTTACATATAGATTTCTGGCAAACTCGTTTGAGGAGGAATGCTATTTCGTAGGCTTACATATAGATTTCTGGCAAACTCGTTTGAGGAGGAATGCTATTTTGTAGGCTTACATATAGATTTCTGGCATACTCGTTTGAGGAGGAATGCTATTTCGTAGGCTTACATATAGATTTCTGGCAAACTCGTTTGAGGAGGAATGCTATTTTGTAGGCTTACATATAGATTTCTGGCAACCTCGTTTGAGGAGGAATGCTATTTTGTAGGCTTACATATAGATTTCTGGAAAACTCGTTTGAGGAGGAATGCTATTTTGTAGGCTTACATATAGATTTCTGGCAAACTCGTTTGAGGAGGAATGCTATTTTGTAGGCTTACATATAGATTTCTGGCAAACTCGTTTGAGGAGGAATGCTATTTTGTAGGCTTACATATAGATTTCTGGAAAACTCGTTTGAGGAGGAATGCTATTTTGTAGGCTTACATATAGATTTCTGGAAAACTCGTTTGAGGAGGAATGCTATTTTGTAGGCTTACATATAGATTTCTGGCAAACTCGTTTGAGGAGGAATGCTATTTTGTAGGCTTACATATAGATTTCTGGCAAACTCGTTTGAGGAGGAATGCTATTTTGTAGGCTTACATATAGATTTCTGGCATACTCGTTTGAGGAGGAATGCTATTTCGTAGGCTTACATATAGATTTCTGGCAAACTCGTTTGAGGAGGAATGCTATTTTGTAGGCTTACATATAGATTTCTGGCAAACTCGTTTGAGGAGGAATGCTATTTTGTAGGCTTACATATAGATTTCTGGAAAATTCGTTTGAGGAGGAATGCTATTTTGTAGGCTTACATATAGATTTCTGGCAAACTCGTTTGAGGAGGAATGCTATTTTGTAGGCTTACATATAGATTTCTGGCAAACTCGTTTGAGGAGGAATGCTATTTTGTAGGCTTACATATAGATTTCTGGAAAACTCGTTTGAGGAGGAATGCTATTTTGTAGGCTTACATATAGATTTCTGGCAAACTCGTTTGAGGAGGAATGCTATTTTGTAGGCTTACATATAGATTTCTGGCTAACTCGTTTGAGGAGGAATGCTATTTTGTAGGCTTACATATAGATTTCTGGCAAACTCGTTTGAGGAGGAATGCTATTTTGTAGGCTTACATATAGATTTCTGGCATACTCGTTTGAGGAGGAATGCTATTTCGTAGGCTTACATATAGATTTCGGGCAAACTCGTTTGAGGAGGAATGCTATTTCGTAGGCTTACATATAGATTTCTGGAAAACTCGTTTGAGGAGGAATGCTATTTTGTAGGCTTACATATAGATTTCTGGCAAACTCGTTTGAGGAGGAATGCTATTTTGTAGGCTTACATATAGATTTCTGGCATACTCGTTTGAGGAGGAATGCTATTTCGTAGGCTTACATATAGATTTCTGGCAAACTCGTTTGAGGAGGAATGCTATTTCGTAGGCTTACATATAGATTTCTGGCAAACTCGTTTGAGGAGGAATGCTATTTCGTAGGCTTACATATAGATTTCTGGCATACTCGTTTGAGGAGGAATGCTATTTCGTAGGCTTACATATAGATTTCTGGCATACTCGTTTGAGGAGGAATGCTATTTCGTAGGCTTACATATAGATTTCTGGCATACTCGTTTGAGGAGGAATGCTATTTCGTAGGCTTACATATAGATTTCTGGCATACTCGTTTGAGGAGGAATGCTATTTCGTAGGCTTACATATAGATTTCTGGCATACTCGTTTGAGGAGGAATGCTATTTCGTAGGCTTACATATAGATTTCTGGCATACTCGTTTGAGGAGGAATGCTATTTCGTAGGCTTACATATAGATTTCTGGCATACTCGTTTGAGGAGGAATGCTATTTCGTAGGCTTACATATAGATTTCTGGCATACTCGTTTGAGGAGGAATGCTATTTCGTAGGCTTACATATAGATTTCTGGCATACTCGTTTGAGGAGGAATGCTATTTCGTAGGCTTACATATAGATTTCTGGCATACTCGTTTGAGGAGGAATGCTATTTTGTAGGCTTACATATAGATTTCTGGCATACTCGTTTGAGGAGGAATGCTATTTCGTAGGCTTACATATAGATTTCTGGCATACTCGTTTGAGGAGGAATGCTATTTCGTAGGCTTACATATAGATTTCTGGCATACACGTTTGAGGAGGAATGCTATTTCGTAGGCTTACATATAGATTTCTGGCATACTCGTTTGAGGAGGAATGCTATTTCGTAGGCTTACATATAGATTTCTGGCATACTCGTTTGAGGAGGAATGCTATTTCGTAGGCTTACATATAGATTTCTGACATACTCGTTTGAGGAGGAATGCTATTTTGTAGGCTTACATATAGATTTCTGGCATACTCGTTTGAGGAGGAATGCTATTTCGTAGGCTTACATATAGATTTCTGGCATACTCGTTTGAGGAGGAATGCTATTTCGTAGGCTTACATATAGATTTCTGGCATACTCGTTTGAGGAGGAATGCTATTTCGTAGGCTTACATATAGATTTCTGGCATACTCGTTTGAGGAGGAATGCTATTTTGTAGGCTTACATATAGATTTCTGGCATACTCGTTTGAGGAGGAATGCTATTTTGTAGGCTTACATATAGATTTCTGGCATACTCGTTTGAGGAGGAATGCTATTTTGTAGGCTTACATATAGATTTCTGGCAAACTCGTTTGAGGAGGAATGCTATTTCGTAGGCTTACATATAGATTTCTGGCAAACTCGTTTGAGGAGGAATGCTATTTTGTAGGCTTACATATAGATTTCTGGCATACTCGTTTGAGGAGGAATGCTATTTTGTAGGCTTACATATAGATTTCTGGCAAACTCGTTTGAGGAGGAATGCTATTTTGTAGGCTTACATATAGATTTCTGGCAAACTCGTTTGAGGAGGAATGCTATTTTGTAGGCTTACATATAGATTTCTGGCAAACTCGTTTGAGGAGGAATGCTATTTTGTAGGCTTACATATAGATTTCTGGCAAACTCGTTTGAGGAGGAATGCTATTTCGTAGGCTTACATATAGATTTCTGGCAAACTCGTTTGAGGAGGAATGCTATTTTGTAGGCTTACATATAGATTTCTGGCATACTCGTTTGAGGAGGAATGCTATTTCGTAGGCTTACATATAGATTTCTGGCAAACTCGTTTGAGGAGGAATGCTATTTTGTAGGCTTACATATAGATTTCTGGCAAACTCGTTTGAGGAGGAATGCTATTTTGTAGGCTTACATATAGATTTCTGGAAAACTCGTTTGAGGAGGAATGCTATTTTGTAGGCTTACATATAGATTTCTGGCAAACTCGTTTGAGGAGGAATGCTATTTTGTAGGCTTACATATAGATTTCTGGCAAACTCGTTTGAGGAGGAATGCTATTTTGTAGGCTTACATATAGATTTCTGGAAAACTCGTTTGAGGAGGAATGCTATTTTGTAGGCCTACATATAGATTTCTGGAAAACTCGTTTGAGGAGGAATGCTATTTTGTAGGCTTACATATAGATTTCTGGCAAACTCGTTTGAGGAGGAATGCTATTTTGTAGGCTTACATATAGATTTCTGGCAAACTCGTTTGAGGAGGAATGCTATTTTGTAGGCTTACATACAGATTTCTGGAAAACTCGTTTGAGGAGGAATGCTATTTTGTAGGCTTACATATAGATTTCTGGAAAACTCGTTTGAGGAGGAATGCTATTTTGTAGGCTTACATATAGATTTCTGGCAAACTCGTTTGAGGAGGAATGCTATTTTGTAGGCTTACATATAGATTTCTGGCAAACTCGTTTGAGGAGGAATGCTATTTTGTAGGCTTACATATAGATTTCTGGCATACTCGTTTGAGGAGGAATGCTATTTCGTAGGCTTACATATAGATTTCTGGCAAACTCGTTTGAGGAGGAATGCTATTTCGTAGGCTTACATATAGATTTCTGGAAAACTCGTTTGAGGAGGAATGCTATTTTGTAGGCTTACATATAGATTTCTGGCAAACTCGTTTGAGGAGGAATGCTATTTTGTAGGCTTACATATAGATTTCTGGCATACTCGTTTGAGGAGGAATGCTATTTCGTAGGCTTACATATAGATTTCTGGCAAACTCGTTTGAGGAGGAATGCTATTTCGTAGGCTTACATATAGATTTCTGGCAAACTCGTTTGAGGAGGAATGCTATTTCGTAGGCTTACATATAGATTTCTGGCATACTCGTTTGAGGAGGAATGCTATTTCGTAGGCTTACATATAGATTTCTGGCATACTCGTTTGAGGAGGAATGCTATTTCGTAGGCTTACATATTGATTTCTGGCATACTCGTTTGAGGAGGAATGCTATTTCGTAGGCTTACATATAGATTTCTGGCATACTCGTTTGAGGAGGAATGCTATTTCGTAGGCTTACATATAGATTTCTGGCATACTCGTTTGAGGAGGAATGCTATTTTGTAGGCTTACATATAGATTTCTGGCATACTCGTTTGAGGAGGAATGCTATTTCGTAGGCTTACATATAGATTTCTGGCATACTCGTTTGAGGAGGAATGCTATTTCGTAGGCTTACATATAGATTTCTGGCATACTCGTTTGAGGAGGAATGCTATTTCGTAGGCTTACATATAGATTTCTGGCATACTCGTTTGAGGAGGAATGCTATTTCGTAGGCTTACATATAGATTTCTGGCATACTCGTTTGAGGAGGAATGCTATTTCGTAGGCTTACATATAGATTTCTGGCATACTCGTTTGAGGAGGAATGCTATTTTGTAGGCTTACATATAGATTTCTGGCATACTCGTTTGAGGAGGAATGCTATTTCGTAGGCTTACATATAGATTTCTGGCATACTCGTTTGAGGAGGAATGCTATTTCGTAGGCTTACATATAGATTTCTGGCATACTCGTTTGAGGAGGAATGCTATTTCGTAGGCTTACATATAGATTTCTGGCATACTCGTTTGAGGAGGAATGCTATTTCGTAGGCTTACATATAGATTTCTGGCATACTCGTTTGAGGAGGAATGCTATTTCGTAGGCTTACATATAGATTTCTGGCATACTCGTTTGAGGAGGAATGCTATTTTGTAGGCTTACATATAGATTTCTGGCATACTCGTTTGAGGAGGAATGCTATTTCGTAGGCTTACATATAGATTTCTGGCATACTCGTTTGAGGAGGAATGCTATTTCGTAGGCTTACATATAGATTTCTGGCATACTCGTTTGAGGAGGAATGCTATTTCGTAGGCTTACATATAGATTTCTGGCATACTCGTTTGAGGAGGAATGCTATTTCGTAGGCTTACATATAGATTTCTGGCATACTCGTTTGAGGAGGAATGCTATTTCGTAGGCTTACATATAGATTTCTGGCATACTCGTTTGAGGAGGAATGCTATTTCGTAGGCTTACATATAGATTTCTGGCATACTCGTTTGAGGAGGAATGCTATTTTGTAGGCTTACATATAGATTTCTGGCATACTCGTTTGAGGAGGAATGCTATTTCGTAGGCTTACATATAGATTTCTGGCATACTCGTTTGAGGAGGAATGCTATTTCGTAGGCTTACATATAGATTTCTGGCATACTCGTTTGAGGAGGAATGCTATTTCGTAGGCTTACATATAGATTTCTGGCATACTCGTTTGAGGAGGAATGCTATTTCGTAGGCTTACATATAGATTTCTGGCATACTCGTTTGAGGAGGAATGCTATTTTGTAGGCTTACATATAGATTTCTGGCATACTCGTTTGAGGAGGAATGCTATTTCGTAGGCTTACATATAGATTTCTGGCATACTCGTTTGAGGAGGAATGCTATTTCGTAGGCTTACATATAGATTTCTGGCAAACTCGTTTGAGGAGGAATGCTATTTTGTAGGCTTACATATAGATTTCTGGCATACTCGTTTGAGGAGGAATGCTATTTTGTAGGCTTATATATAGATTTCTGGCATACTCGTTTGAGGAGGAATGCTATTTCGTAGGCTTACATATAGATTTCTGGCATACTCGTTTGAGGAGGAATGCTATTTCGTAGGCTTACATATAGATTTCTGGCATACTCGTTTGAGGAGGAATGCTATTTCGTAGGCTTACATATTGATCCTACTAATATCCTACTACTAACGCTGTTCAATTTTGTCAAACCTTAAACGATGGGATTTATTTATTTATTGGTGTTTAAGGTCACATACTTATGCACAATGGCTAATCGTGACCGTGGCAGTTTTACGGGTGGAGGAAGCCGAAGTACCCGGAGAGAACCACCGAGCATCAACGAGCAACTGTCACCTCCGCAACATTCTAACTCTGTTCAAGCTCCGCTCAAGCAGGGTTACAGCGGTTGAAGACATGTGTACCATCGACATGCAGTACGCCCCAGTATACGTCGTCATCATGCCCACTGTGTAGGCAACCAGGATAAAGTGCCTTTCCCAAGGACACAACGCGTGTCGTCCCGGACTGGGATCGAACTCGGGACCTCTAGCATAGAAGTCTAACAGTCTACCACTGAGCCACCGCGCTCCCAACGATGGGGTTTAATTTAGTTGTAATGGTTAGACTAGACCAGTTGATATGTGATATGTCTAACATTAAAATTATGGCACTCCCATTAACCATTTGAAACCTGGTGGTATCTTCCCCACCAGCTCAGTGCCATCAATTGAAAGAGTCTATATTCGTTACTTGGGGAAAGACCAATGAATATTCTGCACGTTGAAAATCTTGATTGGTCTACAACACAAATACACCGAGCAAGTATCTACTTAATGAAGTCGGGTTATATCACGATCCTGGAACGGGAAAGCGGTCGTTCGGATTCAAAGGATTAAGTTTGAATCAAGAGATCATATGATGAATCTATCATTCTAAAAAATACCCCCAGTAAATGAAATTATCAACGGAAAGTTGTCGGTTTATATTTTAAAGTGAAAGTAAAGTCCCCATAGAGTATGGAACTTAGTGTACAGCAATTAATGTTTTCAACCTGTGATTATCTTTATTTATTTATTTATTTATTTAATTATTTATTTATTTATTTATTTATTTATTTATTTATTTATTCATTTATTTATTTAGGTTTAACGACACTTTCGACAGCCAGGGTCACCTCGTGTCGGATAGTTTTACGGGAGGAGGAAGCCGGAGTACCCGGAGAGACCCACATAGCAACGGCGAGTGACTGTCAGCTCCCCAACGTATTAACGCCACACTAGCAGGGTTAGAATTTGGTTGAAGGCAAGTTCACCATCGACGTGCAGTACGCCTTAGTACACAACGCCACCGGTTCGAAACTGAACTACAAATATTCAACCATCATCGCCGACAATCTAGTGGCCGTACACATGAAACAGATGCATCTGACTTTCGACAAACCATCGTATTTGGGAATGCGCATCTTAGACATCAACAAGTAATTAATTGATGGATCGATTCCATTACGAATATATCAAGAGGAATTACGATTAGAAAGCAAATGTATTGTTCACCGACATGGATAGTCCAGCTTACGAGATAGAAACCGAAGATTTTTACCGGGACAAATCTCTAAACGTCGACGCGTGGTTCGACATGAGCAACTATTCCAGAGATCACAAATCTAACATTCCATCGGATGTGAACAGGTTGGTCTTCGGTGGGGAAAATCAAAGACGAGACGGGAGGAAGACAGAATTCGCGGGTTTGAAGTCGAAACTGTACGCTTACCACTTTGATGGGAAGGTTATGAAGAAATTTAAAGGTGTCAGATAACGACATCACTTTTGAAGAGTACAAAGAGTATTTGTTCGAAAGTCGAGTGGTGTACAAATCGATGAACACGATTCAAAGCGACAAGCACGATATCTACATGGAAATAATCAATAATCCTGCTTTATCGGCTGATGATGACACGAGAATCGTGCCATCGGATGGAATAGACACATTAGCTCACGGTCATTATTTCACGAAATCGATGATTCCTCAAAATCAAAAAGAATTAAACGAGTACACTACACTGTAGATTGATGAGGGCAAAGAAAATCTAGAAGATAAGTAATAGCAAAGAACAAAAGGAAAAAAATAAGTTTCTTTAAAATAAAAAAAATGGATAAAAGAAATTATTTCCAAATGAAACAAAATACTGCATTTTGATTGGCTTAGATGTACGGTGTAACTTGCAATCCACAGTGGCTTTTTTACATCGTGTTTAACCACGGTGTAAAAACAAGAATATACAAGAGCAAGTTATATGGCTAAAAAGTACATATTTTTAATTAATAATTGATGCCTTCTGCTCGGTTATGTTGGAAGAAAAATGAAAATATAGGAAATTTAATATTTATGTGCCAAAAAATATTACAGATATGGATGTCATTGGAACTGGCTCATTGAGACAGTTCCAATGACATTCATATTTGTCTGGTTTTATTTAAGAAACTTGCAAAGTACGAATTTTCTGTGAGTTTTTGCCCACAATGTAGGTTAAAGTATCAAGTACACCAAACAAAATTCTTGGAAATAAATCCGTTATCCTTGTGTTGTCCAGGGTGTATGGGAATATACACCGGTTTGGGAACTCATACACCCTTCAGCTTCGCCTCAGGGTGTATGAGTTCCCAAACCGGTGTAAATTCCCATACACACCTGGAAAACACAAGGATAACTAATAGTACAGTTTGTTTTGACGAAATGAAAACTAGAATATTTCCAATATTCAACTGGGATTTTGCATACAGAGAAGCACGAAAAGCAACTTGGCAACAAAATTATTTGAATCAGATGCGATATTAGAGACGATGTGAAGCGATGAACGAAATGTTGAAGAAAATAATGAAAGGAAAAATTATTAGATTGCGATAAAATAATGTCGTAGTGACGGAACTATGATGAAATAAAGAAAACAAATATTTTTCTTTAGAGAAATAAAATTCACACAACACATAACAAATAAAAATTAAAAAAAGGAAATTCAAAATAAAAACAAAATGGAAAATACGAACAATATCGGTAGAAGGTGTCATTTCAGCAAACGAACCTCTGTCTAACATCGATCTGTTCGATGTGGTCAAAGCATTGAAGATAAAATATTTCTATGGCGTCTATTCGAGAAATCCATTGCCCAGAAGTTCGCGAGACCCCGACGAATGCGAATCTTTCAAAATCCTTCTCGTCACATATAAAGCTCTTAACGGCATGGTACCGTCCTATGTGACAACTCTTATCACGAGATACACACCTGCAAGATCTTTAAGGTCATGTGCGTCCAACAACTTGACTCACACTTTTCGAAATGCCACGGCAGTAGGCAAACGGGCCTTCTCGGTTGCGGCACCATTTTTATGGAACCGTCTCCCTGATCACCTGAAGGCGCCTCAATCTCTTACGGAATTTAAATCGTCACTAAAGACCCACCTCTTTACGCGATCTCCTGTATATAACTAATCGACAGCTTACACAACACATTTGTTTATTTATCAGTGTAAAGCCTGAGAGCACCTAGGTGGATTCACGGCTATAAACTATATTATTATTATTTATTATTAATCTTGAATCTAGACGATTTCCCTGGCGATGAAACCCATGGTACGAGAACGCGAGAAGAAAAGACTGCTGGAGAGTTATCAGAATCTCACAACACGTACAATTGATGGTCTATTCTATTACAATACGGAACGCGTGCAGCATCGCCATCAAGTGTTTTGCAGACAATTGGGTCGCTACGTTCTCAAGAGATTGTCTCTTCGGCAAATCATTTTCAAGACATCCTTAAACCTTTGAACCCCAGCGGCCGCATTTCCGGCCAGGAAAATGATACGTCATAACTCATTAAATAGGGTGGCTGTTCAGTAAATGTGTAGGGTAGACCAATCAATTTCTTCAACGTGCAGCCTGAGGCTGCACGTTGAAAATATTGATTGGTCTACTCTAAATAATGAATATGGACTCTTCTAATTGCTGCCATTGAACTGACATGGAAGATGCCACTAGAATTCAAAGGGCTAAGGATTTATATTGAGGAAAAGAAAATTAATCATACATATATAACGTAAATAAAAAAAAATCGATAAAAAACTTTAAAGAATGACAATCGATACATTTGGAAGAACTGACGAGGTTGCAGAAATAGGAAGGTTGTGGTCGAAGGCGATGGTGGAATCTCTGCCACATGCTTGAACTATCAGTTTATGGGGAGATATGGAACTCGAGAGGAATAATCACAAATTTATAATGATTCCAAAACCTGTTGACCCCAAGAATGCTGTGACTAAACTGATCAGTGAGTTACAGATTTTGAGAGGCGCATTTGAGATTACGTGGATAAAAACATGATGGACAAACTCGAGTTTTGAAGTGAATGCGAACCTTTCCACACAAAATATTGAATCTATGAGAAACCAAACATCCCAGAGATGTCGCCAGCAAACAAAACCTGGACGTCGCAGAAGAAAAGATCTTCGATGCTGTGAACAACAACAAGAAGAACGAAATGAAGACAGATTCAATAAGATCGTCATTCCATCACAAATCGGAGATGATGATTCCGAATCAACTGCTGTCAATAAAGGCTACATGGATTCTGCCCTGATGAAATCTCAGACCAATCTCGAAGAATACCTGGATGATCTCTATCTGAACAAATGATCTGGAGGAATGATAGAGCCCGGCACCGACGTGAATAGTAACAAACTATCCGGTCTCGAGGGCGATCTAGAATACAATTCGAGTGCAATCAGCAGAAAATAGGTGGTCGACACAAAAGTCGAGAAAACTAGCGATGTGATGAAATACGATCTGGACATGAGAGGAAATTAAATCACAAATCTACCCAATCCCGAGTTCACGATGAATGCCCGTATTATAATTTGGGTCATGGAAAAAATAAAATATACGAGTCTGTTTATAACCGCGTGGTCCGAGGAAAGCAGTGCATTAGATTTTGACAAATCGGAATGGCCGTTAGGAAATGGAGGGAATAGGCCACTGCATGTTCAGACAGGATATTCGAATGAGTCTGACTTTGAACGACTTGGAGAACACAAAGGAGCAAAAAATATAGGTTCGCTTTAGAACCAAAACTGGTTCTAGTCTTGTCCCTGAGATGGTACCAGTTCTGTTTAAACAGTATTTATTTCAAATCAAATACATTTATAAAGATTAACATTAAATATTAACAGAATTAAACATAAATTGAGGGGGGTTCAGCCGTAAGTTTAGAGCTTATACGAGGTTGTCTCAAATCATTATTAAGCAAAGGAGATATGAACAGTTGGCATGTCGAACCAGTTTTGGTTCTATACAGAACCAAAACTGGTTCGATATGCCAACTGTTCATATCTCCTTTGCTTCAAAATGTTTGGCGACTGCGTTGAAGAAGCTCCAAGTTTACTGCTGAATCTACTTCAGTTCATGTAATATTCTGTTAAAATTGAATGCTAATCTTGGTAAATTTATTTGATTTGAAATAAATACTGTTTAAACAGAACTGGTTCCATCTCAGGGACAAGATTAGAACCAGTTTGGGTTCTAAAGAGAACCTATATTTTTGCAGTGCAGAGCAGTCGTCAACATGGTTGTGAATGGAATAGAAAACGAAATATATAAACTTGAGAAGATGAGGAATCAATATTCCAATACGAGCAACTTTGGGATACTGTTGACAGTCGAACAGGGAGATAGAAATAATTTCAAGATGAAGATAACTAATCCTAAACCTGCCACTTCTACATTGTCCGTGTTAATCGAATGTGACTCTTTCAATGTATATAACACAATTGGATACCCCTCTAATAGAAATGAACACGTGGAGAACTTGAGAAAAAAAGTAAAGATGTTTGAGAACATTACAATTATTTAACTGGTTGAGGTCTACATTATTTTTGGTGATATAAATTTCTTCAGCAAAATTTGTTTTATTACAAATTATTGAAGAGTGCCCTCAGGCACTCTTCAATAATTTGTGATAAAACAAATTTGTATCAACAAAATATTATTTGTGTTTGATTGAATATGAAACATGAGCAAGGAAAAATATGGCTTTTGCTCTGGTACCCACAATTTTTTCAAAAGCCCTGATAGTGGCTTTTAGCACTCAACCAGTTAATAATGAAAATGTTCTCAAACTTCCTTAATTTTTTCAAGTTTTTTTTAAGTTTTTTTAAAATTTGTTCTGTGTTTCTGAGTTTTTTTTTTTAATGTTTTTTAAATTTGTTCTTTTTTTCTGAGTTTTTTTTTTAATGTTTTTTAAATTTGTTCTGTTTTTCTGAGTTTTTTTTAATGTTTTTTTTAAATGTTGTTTTATGGGCTTTTTAACGAAAAAAATCAAATATTTATTTTCATTTTTTTCAATTATTGAATGACAGATATTTTACTTCTATCCGATTGAAACCACAATACTCTGTCAGATATGACAACTGCGAAAGTTTCGGTTCGCCTAGATACATTCCAGTCTAACTGCATCTTGATCATAATCCCCAGAACGGTGGTCTTCAGTTTCTTGCTCTGTTTATTGACGTCGAACACGGAATGGGATAAAGCATCTTGTATCCAGTGGGTGTTAGGTTCGAATTGCTTATCAATGAATCCACGTGGTGATATTTCGATCCGAAGTCTGCAGCATCGCCATACACCTTAGAAAAGTCATTCTTTTCAAAAGAGGCATTATAATCTATGGTCAAATATCTCGTCGAGTTGACATACACCCCAAGTTGCAATGATCGAATAGAAATCGATTCTTTTCTTGAGATGTGATCCTGTCCATTTGGAAGTCCCACTAAAATGCAACGCGGTCGTTCCGAAGAAGATTTTGCCAGCAATCTCCACTTGAACTGACTTGACATTGTAATTGATATTGCATTGTCTCATTCAGAATCTCACCAGTATTCTAGTTGTCGACTCGCTGATCTTGAAGAGTTTATATATTTCCTCGTTGGTCGGTAGCACGTGTCGCATGAACAATGATAACTTGATCACATGCACCTTCCTGCCATCTGTGTCAGCAGCCCTCACGGTGGCATAATTGACATTTTTTATGAACTAGCGTGAGGGTTTGTTTTAATCCATTGACGAGTTTGTTGTAATATCTGGCAAAACCTACATGAATTTTCTATTGGTCGTTCAAATGTTGGACAGCATTGTTAATATTTTACCTAACATGAAAAGCAGACGACACTCGCACAAAAAATTCTTCAATAACTATTTGTTTTCATTTTTGTCTCAACAACATATGCTATGACCTCTCGTTGGAACGAGCTCGACGAGCTCGTTCCAACGAGGGGCCATAACCTATGTTTTTGCGACAAAAAATGAAAAAATAATGAAATTTAATTGGCGATTTTTTAGAATAGCGCTGGCCGGTTTTGGTCGTTACGTTGGGTAAATAGTAAAACATTTCTTCATACGGGTGGCAAGCTCATTTTCCACTTCTTCCAGATTAGTATGACAAGCCGTAGGTGCATCTTCTGATACACACTCTTGGTAAACAGCATGCAACTCGTTTTCATCACCGCAAATCTCCTCAACATTTCCAATGCGAAGATTTTGCCTCGATTTTGTGATGGTCAGTTATATTAATTACCTTAACAAATGTTGCCTTTCCTTTTCCCACAGCTGAAGAAAATAATAAGTTACTGCATTGCGGAATAGTTTCTGTGATATAATTACTAGATAAATCATTTTTTAACTTAATATCCACAAATATCATGGAATTAGGTGGTATATTAGTTTTGTTTCTCCACAAACACCTGTGAGATTGGGATTCGCGATGAGGGTGATATCTTTTTGAAGTTGGCACTGATAACTTCATTTTAGGGCTGTCACGACTAATCAAATAAACGATTGTCGATCGTTCACGCTGAAATCGATTAGTATTTTTCGTCGTCGAAGAATCCTGTAAATTTTACCCCGTTTTAGATGTTTAATAATTAAAAAAAATTGGATAAAAAACTACTGTTTCCGAAGGTAAAAGGTCACGAACGTCGGCGTTAAACCTCAAGAAGCCATTAGAAGCATTTGTCTTTTAGGTACGTTCAAAGCTTTGATGTTCTGAACTTTTGAACCGTCAGTGTAATAATCAAGACCGGTCTTGATTATTACACTGACGGTTCAAAAGTTCAGAACATCAAAGCTTTGAATGTATCTAAAAGAGGATCGTCTTCGTTGTTTACTTGAGGTAGGTCAACTGACTTCAACTCCATTTTTAACGACTTCAAAGAAGGGGAGAGGGAGGGTCATCTAGGTACTATTAATCGATTACTATCGATTATTTGCGACGATTAATCGATTCCCAAATTAAAAAATCGTGACATCCCTACTTCATTTCCAATTTTAATGGTATTGTTTATCCGGTTGGTTACTCATTTCTCTGCCAAATGAAAATCTAAAATTAAGATGAACTGATCTCTCAAAGGGATGACACTATTATCAAAATTGACTGTTTCGGAGCCTATGGTCGAAGGAATATTACTATAAAATCTACTTACAGCGGGTTGCTGTGCGATGCCTTTCAACCTTATAAATTTCACAACAGAAAAAATCTGGAAAAAGGCTGTTGAATAGCAGTCCGTCCATTATTATAACCATGGCAGCAGTATCCAATAATGCAACTACACTGCAAAAATATAGGTTCTCTTTATAACAAAAACTGTTTCTAATCTTGTCCCTGAGAAGGAACCAGTTCTGTTTAAACAGTATTTATTTCAAATCAAATAAATTTATAAAGATTAACATTAAATATTAACAGAATTAAACATAAATTGATGGGGTTTCAGTCGTAAGTTTAGAGCTTATACGAGGTTGTCTCAAATCATTATTAAGCAACGGAGATATGAACCAAAACTGGTTCGATATGCCAACTGTTCATATCTCCGTTGTTTCGAAATGTTTGGCGACTGCGTTGAATAAGCTCCAAGTTTAGTGCTGAATCTACTTCAGTTCATGTAATATTCTGTTAAAATTGAATGCTAATCTTGGTAAATTTATTTGATTTGAAATAAATATTGTTTAAACAGATCTGGTTCCATCTCAGGGACAAGATTAGAACCAGTTTTGGTGCTAAAGAGAACCTATATGTTTTGCAGTGTACTGGACAGCTGAGGACTGCAAGCTATGACCGTCCACTCGATTTATTTCTATAGCGTCCGCCATATCATACTCATTTACTATTTTACAGTTATCCGCGCATTTACACAGCTTCCTTCATTATCGCTGATATTTCGGCCTAAGTCTTCTGGGACAAAGTATTGGCCTCCTCGCTCAGTTGCTTTAAGTTTTCCTGTTTATAGTTGCCTTTGGATTAATTTCCAAAATTACCGGAGCGCAACGATGGAGAATTTCTCTTCTCTTATGGATCGTATGTCTGGGGTATGTGACTCGATGCTTCTGTCGGCGCATAACCTGTATGAAAACCGGCTCATTGAGGCCGAGAGAGGCTATGAGTTGTTGACTTGAACATTTTTGAGGTATTGTGCTCTCTATAATTGAACAATTTCTCTGAACAAGTTTTGGCTGGTCAGAAGCAAAGGAATGATCAAGCGAGGGAGTTGGTGGAAGTGTCCCGGGATATTGTGTCTTAAAAGTGTTACCCTTAGGATAGGTTTGATATTTTTCAACATTCTCTCTAATTCTTGAACTTCTTTCTCTAGTCTGGCATTTGATGCATAATCATTCGAGTAAAATGAACAGCGCATTGAAACCTGTCGCGGCGAATATTATTAGTTATCCTTATGTTTTCCAGGGTGTATGGGATTTTACACCGGTTTGGGAACTCGTACACCCTGGGACGAAGCCGAGGGGAGTACGAGTTCCCAAACCGGTGTAAATTCCCATACACCCTGGAAAACACAAGGATAACGGATTTATTTCCAAGAATTTTGGTGTACTTAATACTTTAACCTACATTGTGGGCAAAAACTGACAGAACATTTGTACTTTGTAAGCTTCTTAATAAATAAAACCAGACAAATATGGATGTCAATGGAACTGGCTCAATGAGTCAGTTCCAATGACATCCATATATGTAATATTTTATTGCACATAAATATTAAATTTCCTGTATTTTTATTTTTTTCTAACATAACCGAGTAGAAGGTATCAATTAATAATTAAAAATAGGTACTTTTTAGCCATATAACTTGCTCTTGTATATTCTTGTGTTTACATCGTGGTTAACCACGGTGTAAAAAAGCCACTGTGGATTGCAAGTTACACCGTACCTCTCAGCCAATCAAAATGCAGTATTTTGTTTCATTTGGAAATAATTTCGACTGTAGCCCAGAATAGTCCGTTGGTTGACTAATGACGATTTGACTTACCCAAGTTTTATGTGTGTTCGGCGGGTTCTTTTCCATTGTTGCTCTCACGGAAGCTTCTGAAAAAAAGATTCTGCTGAAATTTGCTCAACAGTGTGTCGATCAGATGAGGAATATCCATCAGTTATAAGGAAATTAACTCGTTGTGAGAATTCGTCCAGGAACTCTTTCTTTTTACATCGAATGAATTGAAACTGACACATTGCTAATGTGGGGGTGTTTTGCAAGTAAACCGTCTATTCGGCTCATGGTGCAAATAGGAATAAAACTCTCTCACATCTATTGAGTTTGCATTTTTGATAAACAGTCGTGGAGTCTATGAAGGGTCTTGTGCTTGCTCCAACGACATCTAGTTGTAATTCTCAAACTGAAACGTGAAAAACAAAAATTGTCATTTTGTTTAAGCAGAATAAACGGGCAACTTTGGTCGCTGTGGACTTTTGCTTTTTCGCCTACTGTGACGATGAAAACGATCATCAGATAAAGAAGAGCTTGTACTTGAGTACCGTCTGCACCTGTAACGAGATTTTCAACAAGAATCAGAAGGGTGGGGATGTCGTTTTGTATGCCGATGTGATCGTCCTGGACTAACTAGGAGAACTACTACGACGCTTTCGACGATAATTTCCCCCCGAGTCAGAATCGACAGAAGTGAGTTTTCTTCGACGTTCTGAAATATGTCCTGCATTACGACGTCGCAAACAATGACGTCTTCTGCCCCGATTAGAATCTGGCGACACGCTTTCTTAGTTCTCAATATCACTGTCAGAAAAAGGTTAATATCTCCTATATGACACACTCTTCTTGACCGTGCGAAGAGTACTTTCTTCTACTGTTCCGCCTATGTCGCGAGTCTTCATGGGAAACATCACGACTATGATGAGGTGAATCGTATCTTCCACGATTGTATCGACCAGAAACCTTATGAATACTAAAGTCTGTTTTAGTATATCTCCTCCTGTGCTTATCGTAAGTGTCAGTTGTCC
This sequence comes from Pictodentalium vernedei, assembly GCA_031216915.1. NCBI lineage: Eukaryota > Metazoa > Mollusca > Scaphopoda > Dentaliida > Dentaliidae > Pictodentalium > Pictodentalium vernedei. The sequence continues at coordinate 768,088,424 of CM062295.1, forward strand.
GATGTTTTCTCGAACGTTTTGATAGAACAGTTTCGCTGTGTCTCGAGAAGTGTCAAGAGTTGTGGTATTCGCTATAGCTATTACCTGGTTCTGAGAAAACACAAACATTCTGTGGAGGATATTTTGAAAGCTTATCAGATTGAGCTTTTTGTTCATAAAATTTATTTCTCCCCCCACTGCATGTGTAACATACGTGTGTCCAGGGTGAGATAGTAGGGAGAGACAGATGTATCCCACCCCACCCACGTGACGCTATACATTTATACCATTATTATGACGTTATTATGACGTTATGCATATCATATCAGTTTCTTGCTACCAACTAATTCATATTGACGTCATCGGAATGCAGTGTGTTCAAAGTTCGATGCTCTAAAACTCTTCAACCCTCAAGCTGCCACCGTTCCTAATCGATTTTGTGGTATATACCTTTGGTATATACATAACTTGTGCATGCTCTTTCCGATGGTGTCATCAGTTTCTCAAAACAACGAATACAAAATGAGTTGACTGAATCAGCACGTGACTCCCGATTACCTCTGGCTAATGTAATCGCTGCATGGTGGGGGTTGAAAAATCATCCTCGATGAGTCTGAAGGTGGGAATGGGGAAATCCCACCCTCGGGGCAAGATATTTGAACCAGACCCTCGGCAAGCCGAGGGTCTGGTTCAAATATCTTGCCCCTCGGATGAGATTTCCCCATCCCACCTCCAGACTCATCAGGGATCATAATAATCCTGGGTGTCTAATGATGCTAATGAGAGTTTAGGAAAGGGAACACTAGAATGCTCTCCCGCCATTTCTAGTATGAATTTCAATTGATCTCCATAAAGACACTTTTAGAATTATGGAGACCATGAATTCCTTTTTGCCCTTTCAGAGGTGAATTCTGTTTTATCCTAATTGTATATTTTGAGAAGCGTGAATTGATGTCAGTTTAATAGAAGACAGGACCTCTTCTTTTATTTTAACAATACGCTTTTCTGAATTTGTCCTACTGTATCTCCCATCTGTTGGCGAGACATCATCATACTTTTGCAGGTAAGAATAGTTTTGTTTCCTTTCCAAGATCATCGATTTGAAGGGCTTGATTACTGTGTACAGATTGCTGTCTATCTTTCCTTTGAGTCTGAAGCTCTGGTGGTGAACTGGCATTTGCTTTGTTCTGCGCATACTGATGCGGCGAAAAACCATGGTGTCCCATTAATAGAGTGGCAGCTCTTGGAGCTTTAGCACCACCTCTATCAGAATATAATATTGAGATACGTGCAGGTATCCTCATTTCCTTCTTGAGCAGCAAATGCTGTCATTAATTTGTCGTATTCCCGGTTGAATTGATCTTTAGTGTCTGATTGCTTGTCCATCGAGTCTAGGCGTAGTTCCTCTAGAGTTTTGGCGAGTAGTTTTCAGTGCAACTTTAGTATTGTTCAAAATCCAGGTTTGTATATGTTAATTGTCTTTGTCATTGGTTTCTCTCTATTGCATGCTGGTCTTGTATGTCCGAATTTTCTCTTCTCAAAATATGTGCCGTTACATGATTGTGTTTTAAAACTCGCGTTAGGAGATTGTGGAAAAGTATCACTCAATATAGAGACAGAAACAGGTATCTCGCAATGCCAATATCGATTTCAGTTTGAAAAATTTACACAGTTGTGTCAGGATCTTGGGGATCAATTATTTTTTCATCCACTCAATCCTTTTTAGACACACAAGTAACTTTACAAAGGTCACCATTTTTATAGAGCCCTTTTGTTCTCTAATTTCGATTATGTTTTAGGTCACTTGGGCCAAAATATTAATAATATAATTCAAGGGCCAATAATTAATATTCAAGCTTTTCAGCAGTTGCAGTTTCCAAATAAATAGATGGCACTGTGTATGCAATTTCAAACTTGAAAACTGAGAATCTCTCTGATACGGCTTGATAATAAAACACAATAATAATATCAATACTTGTTGGAAGAACAAACTATACATGATGATTTATTATATCTCACGTGACTTCCTTGCATTTTGATTGGCTGAAAGATGATACCCTACTTCGTGTAGTTTGCATCCACAGAACTGACCTGGCACTACACCCAGGCACTACACGTTTTCTATTTTTAGCACACTACTATATCAGTTTTCTTTTCATACTGGGCGAATAAAACTGATCAGGCTAAATTTAAACATCGATTCACAGAGGCACAACATCCACAAAACGACCCGCAAAGAAGAAATATTTGTGGAAAAATGTATCGCTTTTCCATTGTTGAAGTCACATTTTTCGAGGCGTTCATTTTATTCCTTGAGAAGATGATCCATATCTCGTTTCGAAGAGAATGATCCATACCTGGGTCCAACTTTCATGAGAACGCGTCCGGATATGAAAAATCGTTTGTTTCGATGCTCATATTATTTCCCTATTTAATTGTATGTTTTGGGCAGTACACGAATAAATAATGGAATTCAAATGAATCTTCGGAGTTTGTATCCCATGCTGACCCATTCAGTAATGTATATGTGTGACAAATGTGTGGAAATTATCAAACTACGTTGTCAAATTTCGAAAAAATTTAGTTTTCATTCGCGAGTTGCGCAATTCTAGAATACACAGTTCCGTTTGGGGGAAATGTTTACCCTTGCCGACCGATTCAAAATCTGTCTTCTGCTCATATTAATAATCCAAGTTAGCCGTGTTTTGGAAGAAGAAAATGTTTTTTAAAAAACTACATGATATTTTTTCTATATAGCGCTGGTTGGTAGGGCTGCTACCTTGGTTTCAGATTAACAAATCGGACAGATGTTTTTCTTGATGGGTGTTCGATATAATATAAGGATTAGTGCATGTCTTGTCGTTGACAACGCCCATATAGTGCCCAGTGAGGTGGTGTAGTTCCCTCCGCTTCGCGGCGGGAACTACACCACCTCACTGGGCACTATATGGGCGTAGTCAACTCCAAGCCATGCACTATTCCTTAATTAGTTCCAATGATAATTTAAATGAAGCAAATTTATTTGCTGTAGTGGTAAAAAACAGCTTAAGAGATCCAAGTGAACTGTGATGAATGTGAGTTTAATAATATCCACCACCAATTGTGTTTTGTGTATGCAGCTAACTGAACTATATAAGAAATAACACAAAGAACATTTATCAGTTCTTTTTCCAACTGAATAAAAACTAAACTGCTTTCAAACATGATAAGTTATCAAAAAGTAAGCATCGATGAACAGTTTCTAGTATGAAATACATGGAATATGCTAGAGGTCCCGAGTTCGATCCCGGTCCGGGACGACCCGCGTTGTGTCCTTGGACAAGGCATCCCGGTTGCCTACATGAGGACACGGTGACGCCGTGTGTTAAGGAGTACTGCGCGTCGATGGTGCACATGTCTTCAACCGCTATAACCCTGCTTGGGCGGAGCTTGAACAGAGTTAGAATGTTGAAGAGCTGACAGTTGCTCATCGATGCTCGGTGGTTCTCTCATGGTAGTCCGGCTTCCTCCACCTGTAAGATCACGGTCAGGATTAGCCATCGTGCATAAGTATGTGACCTTAAAAACACCAATAAATAAATAACAATAAATAGAAATACTTGGAGGGCTTTGTAACCTTGATTGTATATACCGTGGAGTTAGCTCCCTTGGTTTTATATTAATTCATTCTTTCAGTTTCAACACGATGAGCCCCCACAGCAGAGCGATAATGTATATGGAAACTGCAATCTCTCCTGTAAAAGATGAAATAGACAAGTTAAAAATTTGTGTATTTCAAAAGCTAGGACCTTAAAAAGATGTTGACTTGTCTTGTTTTGGCAGTTGTTCTGATGTAAACCTCAAAATAAACAACACGGTTTTCGTATATCCCGCGTCACCAATTAATACTTCGACGCCAATTCTGTAGTGATACAATACGTCGCAGAAGTTGTCATTTACCACCGCCAAACCCTATGGAAATATTTTCTTCGAACTGTTGATAATGATCTGTTAGTCTGTTGAGATACGTCCTCCTCTGACAGTCTTTTCCCAGCAAGTGTGCCAAGTGACGTCACACCTCACAGAACGAGTGTCCAGTCAAAAGAAAAACGCCCGTGGTTATGGAAACCCTTTTTCCGAGATGAGCATTAGAGTCGTATGTGGAGTCACTCGTTCGAGAAATTACTCGATGAATTATCTGCTTGATGGGATTCAAGTCGTTCGAGCACTCGGAGATAGTTAAGAAGCTTATAGTTATGCTGAAATTCAGTAGTAAACGTTCGAGGCTATAGGGATGGTTGAAGACTATAGTATTGAGTGACTACCGTAAGACTTCATCATAGGACAGATAAATGATGACTATGGATAAGTCAGTAGTGTTACCTTAGATGAATGTGTGAGTGGACTAGATGCAACGAACTGAATACACGCAAGGGGCCATAATTATCCTCGAATAGATATCCTTCGAAAAGTATCCCGCGATACCCAGCAGAGCATAATAGTCGTAACAGGAGACACCCGTTCAAATAATTGCTCAACAGCTTATTTGTTCGATAAGATTCGAGTCGTTCGAACCATCTGAGGAGGGGTAGGAGGGGGGTGCGTGGCCAAGAACTCACGAACTGAACATACGATAGGCGCCTAACTCTCCCATATAAGGTATCCTTCAAAAAGGTATTATCCAATAAGTATCCTCCTAAGGTATCCTCCAAGTACTACATCACCATGTCATAAGTATCCACCTAAGGTATCCTCCAACTACTACATCACTATGTCATAAGTATCCTCCTAAGGTATCCTCCAAGTACTACATCACCATGTCATAAGAATCCTCCTAAGGTATCCTCCAAGTACTACATCACTATGTCATAAGTATCCTCCTAAGGTATCCTCCAAGTACTGCATCACCATGTCATAAGTATCCTCTAAAATGTACCCTCAAAAGGAATCCTCCAAGGGTACCCTCCAAGTACTACATCACCATGTCTTAAGTATTCTACTGAGGTATCCTCCAAATACTACATGACTATGTAATAAGTATCCTCTAAAATGTATCATCAAAAGGTATCCTCCAAGGGTACCCTCCAAGTACTACATCACCATGTCATAAGTATCCTCCTGAGGTATCTTCCAAGTACTACATCACCATGTCATAAGTACCCTCCTGGGGTATCCTCCAGGTACTACATCACCATGTCATAAGTATCCTCCTAAGGTATCCTCCAAGTACTACACCACCATGTCATAAGTATCCTCCTAAGGTATCCTCCAAGTACTACATCACCATGTCATAAGTATCCTCCTAAGGTATCCTCCAAGTACTACATCACCATGTCATAAGTATCCTCTAAAATGTATCCTCAAAAGGTATCCTCCAAGGGTACCCTCCAAGTACTACATCACCATGTCATAAGTATCCTCCTGAGGTATCCTCCAAGTACTACATCACCATGTCATAAGTATCCTCCTAAGGTATCCTCCAAGTACTACATCACCATGTCATAAGTATCCTCTAAAATGTATCCTCAAAAGGTATCCTCCAAGGGTACCCTCCAAGTACTACATCATCATGTCATAAGTATCCTCCTGAGGTATCCTCCAAGTACTACATCACCATGTCATAAGTATCCTCCTAAGGTATCCTCCAAGTACTACATCACTATGTCATATGTATCCTCTAAAATGTATCCTCACAAGGTATCCTCCAAGGGTACCCTCCAAGTACTACATCACCATGTCATAAGTATCCTCTAAAATGTATCCTCAAAAGGTATCCTCCAAGGGTACCCTCCAAGTATTACATCACCATGTCATAAGTATCCTCTTGAGGTATCCTCCAAGTACTACATCACCATGTCATAAGTATCCTCCTAAGGTATCCTCCAAGTACTGCATCACCATGTCATAAGTATCCTCCTAAGGTATCCTCCAAGTACTACATCACCATGTCATAAGTATTCTCCTAAGGTATCCTCCAAGTACTACATCACCATGTCATAAGTATCCTCCTAAGGTATCCTCTAAGTACTACATCACCATGTCATAAGTATCCTCCTAAGGTATCCTCCAAGTACTACATCACTATGTCATATGTATCCTCTAAAATGTATCCTCACAAGGTATCCTCCAAGGGTACCCTCCAAGTACTACATCACCATGTCATAAGTATCCTCTAAAATGTATCCTCAAAAGGTATCCTCCAAGGGTACCCTCCAAGTACTACATCACCATGTCATAAGTATCCTCTTGAGGTATCCTCCAAGTACTACATCACCATGTCATAAGTATCCTCCTAAGGTATCCTCCAAGTACTGCATCACCATGTCATAAGTATCCTCCTAAGGTATCCTCCAAGTACTACATCACCATGTCATAAGTATCCTCCTGAGGTATCCTCCAAGTACTACATCACCATGTCATAAGTATTCTCCTAAGGTATCCTCCAAGTACTACATCACTATGTCATAAGTATCCTCCTAAGGTATCCTCCATGTACTACATCACCATGTCATAAGTATTCTCCTAAGGTATCCTCCAAGTACTACATCCTCCAATACCTAGATAAGGATAAAAGTTGTAAGATGAGTCACTCGTTCGAACAATTACTCTATAGCTTATTTGCTCAATAACATTCGAATCTAAACGAGCAATACCTGTTCATGCTCGATTGTCTTTCGCGTTTAAGAAACATATACACAAGGGAGATAACTTAGTATGTGTACGTACAGATTACGAGAAATGAAGCAATCTGATTCGACATTCTAAGACTCTGACAAGGACAAAGGTCGGAACCAGAGATCGGTGAAAGAGAAATAAAGACTACTAGACTCCTAGGACAGTCGGAATAGGGTCTGTAATAACAGGTAGTGTCAGACTGGGTTTGCAATGTAAAACTGCTCCAAGTTAAAGGTTCTTCCACCATAAGAGAGTACCGCAAAACTCAAAAATGAAGTAATACCATTTTTCAGAACTCGCCAGAACGGATTGTGAAGCCGAAAAATAGTAACCATTAGGCTAAAACTGTTCCAACTTAAAGACTCTTCTACGTTACTGGATTATACTGTAGAACAGTCGCACGCACCCGAGGAAAACTCTAGCTCCTATAGGACTACGAGCTACTCTTATACGGAGGATTCTGGGAGAATCCCACCCGACAGTCACAGCTAGACACCGAGAGTTTAGTGAGAAATCGGAGCCAAATAAATAGTTGACAGTTTGTTTGTGGTAATTCTTCGAAATATCCGATAAGTGTGGATACTTAGATTGTCTCTTATACAACGAAACAGGTCAATTATTTGATAAAAGGATTCTAAGGAAATACTAACAAAATAAAGTCATTTTTGGTGATTTTAAGGGATTGTCGAGTCTATTTGATAATTCTACGAAGTATCCGAACCAGTAAACTACGCCTATTCAATCGGACACACCCTCTGAACACACACCCGTCATGTTGCTACTATAGAATCCAAGATGGCGGTCTCCAGTATACAAAATGGACGATGGAAACACGCGTCACCCTAACAAAACGCGCGGCGAATGCGCATTACGAACAGGTATCACTATGCTGATGACGTCACACACGGACTACCATGACAACCAATCATAACGTAAATAGGTCACGTGACTAGGGCGTCACTTTCTAGAACCGGGGTAAGTCCGGCACGATCTCCACATCTACTAGTCACATAAAACTCGGAAACATGAAGCATGTGGATTTGAATACCTAGTAGTCAGAAGTGGTGGCAAATCGAAACAGCGCTTACAATAAACCAAAGAATGACATAAGTCTCATAAGCCATTCGACGGCAAAGTGGTTAAGGTTCGTGATCATTGCCATTTAACGGGACAATTTAGAGATTCAGTCCATAAGTCATGTAATTTTAAATTAAGAGTTATACCTACCATACAGTTAAAACTAGAAGTCCTGTCCCGAATTGTGCGCTTATCTAGGCTTAATTGCGCGTAGGAATTGCGCGCAATTGCCATATCGAATGGCATCCAAAGCACGGCAGGTTCTCCTGATTACTCACACCAAACACAGGCAATGTTTCTGCCAATGGACCTCCGGCTTACCCGGAGGTCCATTGGCTGAAACATTTCTTGTGCACATGCCATATGTACAGAATTTGATAGCCTTGCTATAGTCATAACGCGTAGATTAACGCGCAGATCGACGTGCTATTTGTGCGCATTTCATGACAGGACTTCTAGTTTTAACTGTACCTGAGGTATTGCACATTCTACGTGGTAATGAAAGTCATTTAATAATGCAATCGACCTCGAACGTCAAGGGTAAAATATCTTGCATTCCAAATAATATGGAAAAACACATGTCATTGTCATTATAACAGTGAAGATCAAAATATGACTGTAACAGCTTTTAAATCAAATAGAACAGATAGAAATCTTTCAAACTAACCAAGGCTGAATGTGAGAGAGATAAATCATCACGAGGACCATTGATGCAGAAGGGTATTTACCCTAGTCCAGTAACATACTCTGATGCTTTAGTAGTATAAGCTAATTTCTTAATTCCTTCTCAATGCTCCCGAGGGCTATAGTAAATATAACCCAGTTTATTATCTATTATTTTAGATACAGAGACTCAACCTTTTAACGAATAAAGAAAAACAATAAGTATAAATCACAAAATAGGAAACTGGCCAATAGATAAAGACTTTGATAATAAAACGACGGTTTGGAGAGATCTACCTCTCGGAATATATAATAATAATAAGAGATAAACAACGCTTAAGGAAACGGAATAATTTTAATTGTACAAAAACAGAGAAGACTGAAATAGTTGGACGCTACAGAGGATTGAAAAATCACATTCAGATTATCCAGAAACAAAGATTCATGAAACATAATAGTCTGGTGACAGTAAAAAGACAGGATCCTACCAGACAAGATTTTATTTTTATTCTGCTGTATTGAGAGCTACAAAAATAATTGTACAGGAAAAGTCATACTAACACAAATATAATTTTAATCATCGGCAAAATTTCATCTTCGAATGACCTTTAGATTTCTTTTTTGTTATCAGGCGCAGAGCTTAATATGGTAAATGCACAATCAATTACTAATCTCCATCAGTAGTATAGCACGTGTGAATCGTGCCCCATTACCCGGACTTTTGGGGGTGTAGCTAGTGTTAAATTCCCATAGGAACCGGACTTTTGGGGGTGCAAATTGTCGGCACCATACATCTAGTTCTGACAAGTTGTGTAGGTACTGTATATATAGTATACTATGGAATGTATAGTGATATATGTACGCATGGGGCTATAGGTATATATTATGGGTAAGTGGTGGAAAGATGATGGGAAAATTTGGTTTTCTTGAAAGTTTTTCCCGCGAAACGGTTGACGTTGCTATTGACGTCGTGACGTCATGATGCGCACGCGACGTCATAGAGATGTTGACCACTGTTATTGTCCAGTATACAATCTGATATAACGTAATTCGGGTCAGGGGTTGGCTGAATTCTGATAGAAGAAATCTCATAGTAGCGGTATATTCTCCTGTACCTCCCCCCCCCCCCCCCTCCAAAAGCCATTGGTACTAGTAATCGACTTAATGCTTTATGTCATCTCATGATTAATATAGATAGTATGTAATGCGGTGGCGGGCGTTATTGTGGGATGGGTGGGAATGCATGGTCGCCTAGTGTGGAAGTATAGTATGCGTGGTATATCCCTTTCAGGTCCCAAGTTAGCCCTTAGTACTATTAATCCACTTTATGCTTCATATTATCCTATGTCTGTTATAGCTAAGTCAAGCAGTAGGGTGGGTGGGTGGTAGTGTGGTATTGCGAGATAGTCATTGGTGGTTTAGACTGGCAGTACAGGGTGAATGGTCTGTTGGGTTATCACCCCCTCAGTACTATTAACCTACCGAATCATTTATAGTAGCTAATGGCTGGTATTGGTAGTATGGAATCCCTGACCAGGCGATATTATACAAGGTTGTTTAGAACAGAAGTAAAGGATTAACGGCCTGTTGGTCTATTATCTACTAAGTTCTAACCTATTAACTCGTTTCGGGACGGGGGTGGGTGGGGGTGATATTGGTAGTACGAAAAACGGACTACTATGGAAATTAGATTAGCCTTTGTGGTGGTTTGGCAATTAAGAGATTTCCCAGAACAATGCCAGATTCCTGGATACACCGCGTCTGGTTTCGAACCTAGAAGATTTTGAAAAGTTTTTGAGAGATGTTTCCCAAGAAGATGTATTGGAGTGGGCAAAACAAGAACGACCAGATTCTAAATGGACTGTTTATAAAGTGACCAACATAACATTCTACATCAATAAAATCAAAGATCATCCTACTGGAGGCGCCACAGATTTACTTGCGTACATCATGGACAATCCAGCCATAATTGCTTTAGTGAAAGACCAACACCACAACTTCAAGTACGACGATAACCTTTGTTTATTCAGATGCTTAGCCCTTTCAAGAGGGGCCACCTACCACAACTTGAACACAGAAACTAAACACCTGTTTCGACAGTATACAAATGAAGACACGGAAACTTTCAAAGGAGTGAATCTCAACCAGTTACCTGAAATAGAGAACTTATTCAAACTGAATATCAACGTTTATCAGTTGCAACACAATGAAGATGGAGAAACAAATGCTAGTCTAGTCAGACGATCACTCTGCCGTTTTAGTGAGACGATGTATATCAACATTCACGAAAAACATTTCAGTTACGTCAGAGACATTAATCATTACTGTAAGTCATTTACATGTGAAAGTGTGGCAAATTGTGGAAGACTGGCTTTCAACTCAACAGGCATGAAAGAACATGTACAAAAGAAGTATCTTATGAATATACTGGCGGTGTTTATAATGTTCCAAAAACAGTTTTTGAACTCTTAGAAGATGAAGGCATCTCAGTTCCAAGTGAAAATAGATATTACCCGTACCGAGCAATCTTTGACTTCGAATGCTATTTCGATACAACTCATATACCTACAAAAAGTGAAAAACTGACCTGGGAAGCCCGACACGTTCCATTGAGCGTAAGTGTAAGCAGCAATGTACCAGGATTTGTCGAACCGGTCTGCTTTATTATAGAAGGAAATGCACAAGAACTGGTGAGCCGTATGATGAATTACTTGGAAGAGATTTCAAACGAAGCCTATTCGCTGTTAAAGTCACAATATCAACCATACATTGATGTACTAAATACGAAGATCACAGAAGCAATTGAGAGCGACCCATTGTTAAATGAAGAAGGACGTGCCAGGTCACATCCCTTGGAGTAGCTACATCACCAGTTTGTTGCTTATCTGAAAGAAATGACGGTTGTTGGATTCAACTCTGGAAAGTATGATTTCAATGTTGTGAAGTGCGAGCTACTTACTTTCTTGAAAACGAAACAGGATATTGGATTCACTGTGAAGAGAAACAACAATTTCTTGTGCATTAAAACAGAACAGTTCAAATTCCTCGACATTGTGAATTATCTGGCACCTGGTTTTTCGTATGATAAATTTCTCAGAGTATTTGGATGTTCAGTGACGAAAGGTTACCTGCCATACTAGTGGATTGATGATTTGAAGAAACTGGAACAAGACCACTTGCCGGACTACGATACATTCTACAGTTCGCTCAAAGAGGAAAATATATCTAAAGAAGATACATCTACTGTCAGAAAGTATGGAAAGACCACGAGATGAACACCTTTCGCGATTTTCTCATCTGGTACAACACTCGTGATGTCCAACCGTTCCTAGAAGCACTAGAGAAACAATTTGCTTTCTACAAAGAGCGCGGGATTGATATGATGAAAGATGGAATGAGTGTACCCGAACTGACATTGAAGTATTTGTTCAACACGATCGACAATGAAACCCATTTTACCATTTTCAACGAGAAGAACAAAGATTTACATCACCTGGTAGAAGAAAACATCGTGGGAGGTCCTTCGATAATTTTTGACCGTCATCAAGAAAAAGGACTAACAAGAATTAGATCTTATCAGTATGGAGAGGAAGCTAAAACGTGTGGGGGTGTAGTTGGTTATGACGCCGACGCTCTTTACTTGTGGTGTTTAATGCAAGAGATGCCAACTGGGATGTCTATAAGAAGACGTAAAGAACATGACTTCAAACCGGAGTATTCTCACAAATATGGCAGATTGGCGCAGCAGTGGTTAAACTATATCTGCAGAAGAGACAGTATTGAAATTCGGCATCAGTTCAATGGAGAAGAGAAAAAGATTGGAATGAGACATTTGCCCGTAGACGGCTGGTGCAAAGAAACGCAGACGGTGTACCAATTTCACGGCTGCTTCTGGCATGGACACAATTGTCGAATAAACACCAAAAGAAATGGAGAAGCAATTCTTTTCAACAATGTTCGAGAAAAACAAATGGAAGATCTTCACAAAGAGACTATCAAGAACGCCAAATACATTGCTGATCAAGGATACAAATTTGTTGAAATTTGGGAATGTCAGTGGTTGAAAATGAGAAAGGATCCTGCAGTAAAACGTTACCTAGAGAAACTTGGGAGCAACACTTTAACACGGACAATGAACGAGAGTGAAGTAACGCCAGCATGTGATTTCGGGCAATCTGTTCGGATTAGTTGAGTGTGACATTCATGTTCCAGACCACCTCAGACATCACTTTGAAAATACCGCCATCAGTACAGACGACATCGGAGATCACATGAGAAAGTTTGCAGAGAAAAACCACGCCATGCGCTAGCCGAGAAGAAGTTTGATCGGGAGTTACCATGGGAAGAGGATATTCCTTGCAACGCCACTCCTGAAATGGTACCTTGATCACGGCCTCGAGGTGACACAAATTTACCAAGTCATACAATACGAACCAAAAGCGTGCTTCAAGAAATTTGGAGAAGATGTATCACAGGCCAGAAGAGACGGTGATCGGAATCCAGATAAGGCAATAGTTGCTGACACAATGAAACTCCTTGGGAATAGCGGGTACGGAAAGACAGTAACCAACAAAGAAAAACACAGAAATATTATTTACTGTAATGACGAAGAAGCTTCTCGCTTAATAAACAACGTGCACTTCCGACAAATGAACCCTTTGAGCGAAACAGTATACAAGTTGGAAATTAATAAGAACCGCATCAAGCTGAACTTACCACTTCATATCGGATTCTTCGTGTACCAATACGCAAAGATGAAGATGTTGCAGTTTTACTGTGATTTTATTGATACCTTCGTTGATAGACGTGATTTTCAGTACTGCCTCATGGATACCGATTCTGGATACATCTCATTCTCCAAATCATCTCTGGAAGAAGTAATAAAACCGGAAAAGAAAGAACAGTTTTATAGAGAGTATCATCAATGGTTACCGTCAGAATCATGCGATGAGCACAGAGAAGACTTTGTTCAAACCAAGATTAGAGGAGATATATGGTCACCGAAGGGGTCATGTTGCAGCGACCGGAAAGCATTCGGTAAAAGAACACCTGGCCTTTTCAAGGTTGAATGGAGCGGAGATGGAATTGTGGGCCTCTGTAGCAAAACCTACTACTGTTTCGGCCCGAGTAGCAAGTTTAGTTGCAAAGGAATAAAATAAACGCCAAAACGACCTGACGAAGAACAAATATATGCATGTGTTGAAGACGCAACAGAGTGGAACAGGAGTTAACCGTGGATTTGTGGTGAACAATAATCACATGTACACTTATAGTCAGATCAAGGATGGACTGCCATATTTTTACCCGAAAAGAAAAGTTCAAGAATATGGAACATCGACCAAACCACTGGATATATAGACATTAATGTACTTTCACCATCAGCTGTTTTGTCACTGCAATCTTGATGTGAAAAATTCATTTTTCTGTGTTACACGTCATTCATTCGTCGTGTATATTTGAAAACTACAATTAAATCGTGTTTTGTCAAATGAATGTATATTGTAATATTATTATGTTGTATAGAATAAAATGTATTGAATGTTGAAAAGCCTTCTGTTATCTATTGTATAGGACGCTTATAGAAATAGGAGCCAGATAGGAGCCATAAATAGGTTGTGTAGGAGCTTGGAAGTAAGAGACCTAAAAGCTTTTCTGGGATTCAGGAGCCAAACTGCACAAGTGCAACATCAGCGCCCCCAATAGTCCACAAATCGGCTCTGTTCGGTCTCCGAAATTCCTCACTAATCCCTGAACCAGCCCCCCCCCCCCCCCCGAATCAGGCCTTAATTGCCAAACCACCACAGAGGCTAACCTCATTTCCATAGTAGTCCGTATTTCGTACTACCAATATCACCCCCACCCACCCCCGTCCCGAAGCGAGTTAATAGGTTAGAACTTAGTGGATAATAGACCAACAGGCCGTTAATCCTTTACTACTGTTCAAAACAACCTTGTATAATACCGCCTGGTCTGGAATTCCATACTACCAATACCAGCCATTAGCTACTATAAATGATTCGGTAGGTTAATAGTACTGAGGGGGTGATAACCCAACAGACCATTCACCCTGTACTGCCAGTCTAAACTACCAATGACTATCTCGCAATACCACACTACCACCCACCCACCCTACTGCCTGACTTAGCTATAGCAGACATAGGATAATATGAAGCATGAGGTGGATTAATAGTACTAAGGGCTAACTTGGGACCTTAAAGGGACATACCACGCATACTATACTTCCACACTAGACGACCATGCAATCCCACCCATCCCACAATAACGCCCGCCACCGCATTACATACAATCTATACTAATCATGAGATGGCATAAAGCATTAAGTCGATTACTAGTACCGATGATGGCTTTCGGGGGGGGGGGGGGGGATACAGGAGAATATACCGCTACTATGAGATTTCTCCTATCAAAATTTAGCCACCCCCTGACCCGAATTACGTTATGTCAGATTGTATACTGGACAATAACAGTGGTCAACATCTCTATGACGTCGCGTGCGCATCATGACGTCACGACGTCAATAGCAACGTCAACCGTTTCGCGGGAAAAACTTTCAAGAAAACCAAATTTTCCCATCATCTTTCCACCACTTACCCATAATATATACCTATAGCCCCATGCGTACATATATCACTATACATGCCATAGTATAGTATATATACAGTACCTACACCACTTGTCAGAACTAGATGTATGGTGCCGACAATTTGCACCCCCAAAGTTTGACCCCCAAAAGTCCGGTTCCTATGGGAATTTAACACTAGCTGCACCCCCAAAAGTCCGGGTAATGGGGCACAATTCATACGTGCTATACTACTTCCATCGGAGACCATTTTTTAACCCTTTACCCAACGAATCGCCCGCAATCGCCTGCGTAATTTGCAAATTAAGCAATTGAAAAAAAACATTTTTTTTCAAATTATTTCAACATAATCATATCATGTGACCCCCTCATTGGAACGAGCTCATATGGTTTTGATGAAATTCTTGTGAAAAAAATTAAAAAATAGCAATTAAAGTAATAAATTTTGATATTTTCTACGTTGGATAAAGGGTTAATAAAATAGCAGCTTTTGCTTTTTTCATGCTTATGTCTTATTCCACTCTTATTTTTCTTGTCGATGCTCAACTCAGTTAAGTACCGACTTCGTCTTGTCACACCTTATCATCTCAGCGAATATTGCAGAATGTGGTTCTATGCGATTACCAAAACCGTCTACAACAACATTGTCTCCAACTGCATGTCTTTTGTTGCCGGTGTAACAAATTTTTTTACCCCTCGCCAAAGTTCCCCCCCAGAGGGGGGGGGGGACTAGTTTGCCCCCCCCCCCCCCGCCCTGGTATTTTTGCCCCCCACCTGAATTTATTTTCTTCTCAATTTTTTTTGTCATTTATTTGCTAATATGGCGAGAAAAACTTTCGTTGATCAAAAAAAAAAAAATTCAATTTGTTTACATGGTCAATGTCAGGCGGGGGGCAATTTTCATAGGCAATTTGGCACGAAAACCTATTTTTGACAATTTTTTAATCTCGACATGGTTAAGCTTTGGTTGGTAGAGGATGGGGAGGGGGGTGTTAAATTTCAATAGACCATCAAAAACAAAAAACTTCCTTACCACCAAAAAGAAAATTTTTGCGTCGCATGATTTGCTTATATGGTGTAAAACTCTCTATTTGATGATATTTGTTTTCTCATTCTGATGTTGAATGGCCAACATCAGGTGGGGAAATTTTTCCATATCATATCATTGCTAATAGGGCAAGAAAATCCCTCTTTAACCCAAATTTTTCAAAAAAATTGACAATGGTCAACGTCAGGTTGGAAGGGGCGATTTTCCCCCCGGCTACCGAAATCTCCCTCCCCCCCCCCCTCCCACCACCTCCGTTTTGAAAAAAAAAATGTTTCTCTTTGACATGGTTACTGTCAGGTGGGCCTCCACCTGACGTTGACCATGTCAAAGTTAAAAAAAAAATATCAGTCAAAGATAGGTTTCTCACGAAATTAGCAAATAATATGAGATTTAAACCAATTTCTTCTGGGGGAGGGTGGAGGGGGGGGGGGGGGGTGGTGGAAGAAATTGGAAAAACAAGAAGGAAGTTGAGACATTAAAGAAACTGGTTTCTGGATGGACTGGGTGAAGGATAAACCTAATGTTATAATTGTTATTCCAGTCAGGAGGTGTTAATCCCCACACTAAATGGCATTCAATAATCCTCCTCAAAGCAACAGATTACTGGCTGCTTGCCTGAGTCATAATCTATTGCCATCTCCATAAATCTCATCATTAACTTTCTGTTCTGTATTTACCCCCTATGACCATTGTCAAAATTGGAGAAAAAAAACAGAAGTCTTTTGTTTTTCTCGCCATATTAGCAAATAGTGTGACATAAAAAATGAAGAAAAATAAGAATTCAGACGGGGGCAAAAAATCAGGGTGGGGGTAATTTTTTGTTTGCCCCCCCCCCCCCCCCGGGGGCGAAAATACTGTAAAATATAGTTCCCTCCCCCTCCCCCCGGAGGAAGTTTTACCAGGGGGCGAAAAAAAACTGGGACACCGGTGTGACAGGAATGGAAGTCCGTAGGAAAATTAGTCCCTCTGGACTATTATTCCGCGGAATTATAGTCCTAGGTCTAACATTTCAAGGAATAGTAGTCCGGCGGACTTCTATTCCTAGAAATGTTAGACCTAGGACTATAATTCCGCGGAATAATAGTCCAGAGGACTAATTTTCCTACAGACTTCCATTCCTTTTACACCGGCATTAATTCGTCATTTTATATTAGCGTCGGTTGATTTTCCTTGGTAAACCTCACATTTATTGGCCCAAGAAGGATAGCCAATGTAGACATAACTGAAACATTTTGTTACGTTCACATCATCTATTTCTGAGACTATATGGAGTGCCAAGGCTATTTTAATTGTGTTAACAATCGCATGTCCAACATCATAAACGGGATGTTCGGTTTGGATCGTTATTCTCGAGTTCAGTATTAAATGCTACTCTTACCGATCCGGGAAGAGTAATATGACCAGAGGAACTGGTCGCGAAGATATTTCGTACCGGGGATCTCACCTCACAACTACTGATACTAAAAGTCTTTGCACTATGTAACAAATTTATTTACTGGACTGCAGCGTACATGTAATACAATGTGTTGCGGGGAGCAGTTACCAAACTAGATGCTTTTATATGTACAATTTCCAAGTAGCATTATTAAAATAAAACAATCAACATTGGTAGCTCAGAAAATAAAATGTAGTATCTTGTATTCATCAAGTGGGCATTGTAATGAATCGTGTGAGTGAAAAACATCTTAATGCGTTAATCCATCTATTCATTAATTTATAAATCTGTTATTCACAAAGTATCTGAATTAACTCATTGTTTCTAGACTCCACATTTTAGGCTGGTGATAGTAACATCATTCTGTGCTAATTCGGGGAAAACAACGTGGACGATGTCTCCAGGTCGGCTGTATTCGGTGTGTGTGTAATAACGACTTTTATGTGATCTCCTTTAACATCAAATTGTTTACATGTTGATTTATAATGGTCAAGATTTTTCTCTGTATTCCATTTTAAATATATATTCTTATATAAATGAATATATTTTGAATGGTAGATGAATATGATGAATTGGACACCAGTCGCACAGATGATAACATACAGTTGAAACTAGAAGTCCTGTCACGAATAGTGCGCTTATCTAGGCTTAATTGCGCGTTGGAATTGCGCGCAATTGCAATATCGAATGGCATCCAGAGCACGGCAGGTTCTCATGGTTACTCATAGCAAACACATGCAATGTTTCTGCCAATGGACCTCCGGGTTACCCGGAGGTCCATTGGCTGAGACATTGCTTGTGCACATGCCATATGTACAGAATTTGATAGCTTTACTTGGGCTATAACGCGCACATTAACGCACATATAAACATGCTATTTGTGCGCATTTAATGACAGGACTTCTAGTTTTAATTGTATATGGTGATATGAAAACCTCTTTTATTAGACCAGCTGATGAAGAGATGCCGACTGTATCTGATAATACACCACATGAAATTGCAGTAGGAACTATGAGGCTAAATGAAAGATTGTATTAAAGAAAATATTGGACTTTTTCCCAATCTTAGGCACGTTCGTAAATTTGAAATGAAGGGTAAGAAATTTATATATCCTATGATTTGGGCTATTTAAAATGAAGAAATCGGATACAAGCTACACAAAACTCACGCCTTACTGTTTAATCTAATCTTATTTTTTTACAGAACTGACAAAATAGTTTTTGCTGAAATTAATCCAAAGTTGAAGACAGACGGGTGAACAAAGAACCAAACTACAAGCTAGCAATGTCGTATAATCTTAAATTTTTAGAAGAATTCAGAAAATCTTGCCATGAATTGGAGAGTAGCGAGATGCGACAAGAGCATACAGATAAGATGATGGGGTTTATTCGAAGAATTTATGATGACCTGCTATCAGACAAACCTTGCTCTTCTCCAAGACAACTTCATTTTAAACCCATCCACTCAAAAATGACAGCCAATGCAAGTAAGTAGTTGTTTAAAATTTGCTATTACATTCACCTCTTTTCAAATGCAAGTTTTTAACCCTTTGAAACCGGTAGCCCGATTTTCCGGCCCACGAGTAGGATATCTCAAATTTTCATTAAGTAGAATGGCTGCTGGGTGAATGTGTGTGGGTACGCCAATCAATATTTGCAACGTGCTGACTCGAGGCTGCACATTAAAAATATGAATTGGCCTACCCGCAAATAATGAATATGGACTCTTCCAATTCAATTTCTGCCAGACCGCTAGAGTTCAAACGATTAAATCACACATTCAGCACAAAACAATCATGTGTATTTGGAGGGAATTGCTACAATAATGCATCGTCATAACAAAATTGAAGGAGTACAGTTAAAACTAGAAGCCCTGTCATAAAATGCGCGCAAATAGCACGTCGATCTGCGCGTTAATCTACGCGTTATGACCATAGTAAGGCTATCAAATTCTGTACAAGTGGGCTGTCCATTGGCAGAAACATTGCCTGTGTTTGTGATGAGTAACCAGGAGAACCTGCTGTGCTTTGGATGCCATTCGATATGGCATTTGCTCGCAATTAACACGCGCAATTAAGCCTAGAAAAGTGCACAGTTCGGGACAGGACTTCTAGCTTTAACTGTATGTGTAGACGATCCACCATAGAACATGCTGGTCCACTTGAAAGCCCCGTCCGTGACATGCATCGAGATAATTGGCAGTTGACGAAGGAAATATATGTTGAATTATTACGTGCTATCTAACATAGACTGCCTTAACAGGATAATACATTTTTAAATAGACGATAATTGATCCAAAAAGGTCATGTCCGAGAACCAGTCCACCGGGCAAATTATGTGACGAATCCGACGCCGTTATGGACATTCAATTTTAGTGAAGTTTGCGCACAGACTACTGTTGATGTAAAGCGACGGAGTGCGGTGGCATTTTCCATCCTATCCTTTCATTCAACTAGAATCTTGGGAGCGCGGTGGCTCTGTAGGTCGAGATGCAGGCTGCAAGCCGAGAAGTCCTCAGTTCGAATCCCACCTGCGGCAACCCCGATGTGTCCATGGGCAAGACACTTCATCCCAATTGTCCATGTTTGGGACACCGCGGCGCTGGGTACTAAGGCGTACTGCACGTCGATGACGCACCTGTTTTCAACCAACGCTAACCCTGTTTCTGTGGGATTAGTATGTTGGGGAGTCCGACAGTTGCTTACTTGCCGTTGCTCGATGGTTCTCCTCCCGTTCAACTATCTGACACAAGGTGATCATGGCTGTCAAAAGTGTCGTTAAACCCAAATAAATAAATACATAATGATGTAAAGCGATGCTCCCTTGATCATAAAGATATACAACTATTCTCCCGTGCTTCATTTATGATTATAAGTATTTAATTCCCCTTGGCAACATCAAGATATTAACAGCATTGTTTGATCTACGCTTCGTGGTCATAAAGCTACGGCTGTGGCGTGTCTTCGGTCATAGTTATTTAGTATACAAAATTCTAATAGTACTGATAATCTCATTAAACCTTTTAATGTCACGCTCACTTTATCCACATATGGAGGACCTGTACGTACACCTGTATGCGTGAACGTTGGGGGTGCGGTGGCTTAGTAGGTAGAGGTGCAGGCTGCAAGAAGATAGGTCCTCGGTTCGGATCCCACCTGCGGCAACCGCGTTGTGTCCTCAGACAAGACACTTCACCCTCAATGCCCACGCCAGGGCACGGTGGCGTTGTGTACTAAGGCACACTGCACGTCGATGGTTCATCTGTCTTCAGCCAATGCTAACCCTGCTTTTGTGGAGTTGGTATGTTGGGGAGCTGACAGTTCGTCCCCTGAGTTCCAATGTGTTCGATGTGCCTGCTGGCACATATAACACATTGGACCTCGGGCGACGAGTTGCTCGCCGTTGCTCGGTTGTTCTCTCCGGGTACTCCCGCTTCCTCCACCCGTAAAACTGTCATGGTCATGATTAGCTATTGTGCAGAAATATTTGACCTTAAACACCAATGAATAAATAAATGTATGGATGTTTAATGACATTTATGACATACTTGAACACTATCAGATGGTAGGTTTGATCTGCGTGTACCATAATGTACATATAATCATCATAAATAGGTGACAATATTCGCTTTTGACAGCGTAGGAATTAAATATTTGGTCAAATCAGGCCCCGATTGAGAAACATTTCTTTCCTTGATTATGGAAAATGAACGTTTACCGTAGGTTTAAAAAACATGAATATTTATGGTATGTCGTTTCGCTCCTCCTGCACTAATTTATTTTTATCATGGCGATCGTACGAATAGTACTTTTCAGAGAACCGAACAAATTAAATTGTTGTCCCCTTTTAAAGATATAGCCCCACGCATTATTATTATTTTATTAGTTTGGGTTTAACGACACATCAACAGCCAGAGCCATATCATGTCGGTGACAGTTTTACGGGTGGAGGAAGCCGGAGTACCCGGAGAGAACCACCGAGCAACGACGAGCAGCTGTCAGCTCCCCAACATCGTAACTCTGAACTCTGCACCGCGGCACAGGCAGGGTTAGATTGATTGAAGACATGCGCACCATCGACGTGCAGTACGCCTCAGTACACAGCGTCATCGTGCCCCCATGTAGGCAATCGGGGTTAAGTGCCTTGCCCACGGACACAACGTGGGAGGACGAATCAGTCGCTGAAATGGTCACCCATCCAACTACAACTACGAACTGCGCTCGACGTTGCTTTACTTCGGTGATCTGACTAGAACCGGTTACCACGACGCCACCGTGCCCCCATAGCCACACGCAGGTAAGCCTGGTAGTGACAGAGTATAACATATAGACAATAGTTCACTTCTCGGATTCAAGTACGATTTTAATCCTTGAGTGGGAGGCGTGGAGGATTATTTCACGAGGCGTTATCCTCGTGAAATAATCCGCGAGGCCCACGAGAGGATAACATCGTATTCGAATTCGAGCAATAAAGTTTAGTATTTATTTTATTTTCTCCTTATTTGTTTTCCCCAAACAACCCTTTATATCTGAATACGTGGTTACTTTGGTTACTTTCAAAGCATAAAAAAATCATCGCTGGGAGTGGAATACGATGCTGGGAGTGGAATGTTATAATCCCTGATGGGTAAGGGCGCGGGATGGGAAAATCTCACCCGAGGGCAAGATATTTGGGCCAGACACTAGGCTTGTCCCGAGGGCGAGATTTTCCCATCCCACACCCGTACCCATCAGGGATTATTTTTCTCCCCCCCCCCCCCACCATTCAGCGATTACGTTAGCCTGAGGTAATCGGGGGTCACGTGCTGATGTACTCAACTCATTTGGTATTCGTTGTTTTGAAAAACTAATGACACCATTGGAAAGAGCATATAAAAGTTATGTATATACCAAAGGTATATACCACGAAATCGATTAAGAACGGAGCAGCTTGAAGGTTGAAGAGTTTTGGAGCATCGAACTTTGATCACACTGCATTCCGATGACGTCAATATAAATTAGTTGGTAGCAAGAAACTGATACGATATGCATAACGTCATAATAACGTTATAAATTTATAACGTCAAGTGGGTGGGGTGGGATGCATCTGTCTCTCCCTGCTTTCCCACCCGGGACACACGTATGTTACACATGCAGTGGGGGGAGAATATCAAATTCGGCGGATGTGAGTGGGAATACGATTTCTAGGGGGGACGGAAAATAAATGAAAATAAAAGAAAGACTGGTTTATCATCGGCATTAATATCTTTTACATATAGAATATACCCATAGTAGCCTTCGGCGTGCGGTTAACATCACTTCACCACGAGTGGTGAACATTTGGTACACCAAGCTACTTTGGGTATATTTTATTTATACCATGATCGTCAGATTTTTAACAGTCGCTATTATTTTTTCGTAATTTTGCTGACCGTACATGCGTGTGAATTTGTTTTTGTTTACATGAGCAACGGTAGGCGGTACTTCCGCTGTCAGTTTTTTCAACGAAACGAAATAGAAAAAGAAAGAGGGCCCTTTTTATTTTAATAACATAATAACATACTATTTCGAGTTATGGATGCTTTAATAACATGACACAATGCCTGTTTGTTAATTATTGGCATCTTATGGGGTGAACTCATTTCAAAACGTAACAAATAATTGCCACTTTCCTTTCACTCTTCGCGAGGCGACGTGCGATAAATTTAGACAAGTTCGCATTGAGGTCGACGACACCAAATGTCATCTTGGATGTAGTTCCATTGTAGGTGTAAATTTTGACTATTGAAATCCCATTGCTGGCGTGTTCACCACGGTTGGTGTGAAAAGCGAAAATGTATGTTATAGGTTTTTCATATATTGTAGAACAGGTAATCATGATACAAATTCTGATATCGTATGCACGTCTCGTTGTTGGTATGTCGCTATTTAAATCCATGAGTGTCGCTATTATTTATTTATTTATTTATTTATTTATTTATTTATTTATTTATTTATTTATTTATTTATTTATTGGTGTTTAAGGTCACTTATTTATGCAGAATGGCTAAGCATGACCGTGACAGTTTTACGGGAGGAGGAAGCCGGAGTACCCGCAGAGATCCACCGAGCAACGGCTAGCAACTGTCAGCTCCCCAACATACTAACTCCACACAAGCAAGGTTAGCATTGGTTGAAGACAAGTGCACCATCGACGTGCAGTACGCCTTAGTACACAACGCCACAGTGTTTTTTTCTGTTTTTTTTCCGAAACCGGGTGAAACATAGTAAAAAGTTTACACTTTTTTCATAATTCTGTGGTACGATTTTGCTGAAACGTTCGACATATTTGCACATAGCAGGGCCAAATATAGCAAAAAAATGGTATTACCCAAGTTAACCCCTAACGAAAACAAGATTCTGATAGAAATTAAGCAACTCTTCCACGCGACATCTCACCCTTTGCACCAGCTTTTCTCTAAACTGTGGACTCTAGGTAGATGGGGCAGACATCATAGATGAACGCTGCAGTTATACGTTTTTATTATATGTTGAAAAGTTTTAAACCAATGCCTGTTCCGACTGCCTGAAGCTACGTACTGTCAGAAAAACGCTCGTTGTTTGAGAATTTTTTAAAGTTTAAGTAACCGTTCTCTCCATTGAGAGATTGAAGAGATCTAAATATTTTGCGTATCTGCATTCCGCTATCGAAGAGAAAAAAAACGTAAAAACGTTCTCGGTTGTATAGTATTAGGAACATATTAACCCCCTGATTGTCATGGTAGTTTGAAGAGGCTTCTGTCAAGCAATGGCGAATATTCGCAAATGATTCTAACCTTTCCTGTCAGTTCAGAATGGAAAATATGGCTACGTTTTACATATTTGTTTGAAGCATCACCTGCCGAGAACATCTGCTATTGTAAATTATTTTATTTTATAAAGTTCGACACAATTCATGTCCTGGTGCATGAAGATGGGTACTGTAACAAAACCCACTCTTTCTGAGAATTGTGTAAGTTTGAGCAGCCTTTTTCTCAACTGAGGAACGGAAAAGGCCTTTATGTTGCGTCGTTGCATTTCGATATACCAAAGTGAAACACCGTCGCTGTTATATGTTATTTTCAAAATTTTAACACCCGTTAATTTTAAAAATTTGAATGGGCGCATTGTCAAACAATGGGGATTTTTCACACAATTTTCCAACTTTTGTTTGTGTTTTCCTTAACTGCAGAATGGAGAATCTGATAACGCTTTGTATATCTGTAAGCAGCATCACCTGCCTTGAATATTTGCTGTTGGAAGTTATCGTATAAAGTTAAAGATAGATTATGTTAGAAAATAGTTCGTTTGGAGAATTTGTTGTTAAATTTAAGTAACTATTTTCTCTACTGAAAGATGCACAAGTTTGCAATCAAAGTAACCACCTTTGCTGCTGTATGTTGTTACAAATTGATTAACCATGCGCAGTTTTGGTAGCTTCAATAGGTGTACTGTAAAACAGTATTGGCTGTTTCTTAATGCTTTGAAACGGAGAAGCTATGTTTCGCTCCATGAACATGTTACGCTATATTTCCATGAAGTAGGGTGGCTGCTAAGTGAAATTGTGGGGTAGACCTATTAATATTTTCAACGTGCGGTCTGAATACTGCACTTTATAAATATTATTTGGTGTACCCAAATAATTAATAGGGGCTGTTGCCTAATATGAAATATACCACCGGCGTTCAAAAGGTAAAGACAATTTGCGGTTTTCTGTCAATTATGAACGAAATAACATGAAAGTTTACATTCTATTCTAATACAGCTTCTAAAGAGGATTGTCCTCTGTCCGCAATCACAGATCAACTATCGTTAACAAACACAAATGAGAAGAGAACCTTCGATGAAATGCTTCAGTCATTTCGCAGCAATGTGCTTCAGAAAAGTAAGTTCTCGTTTTACTTACTCCGATCAGGTGGCAATCCATTGGAAAGCACTTTAATTTTTTTGTTTCTATTTATCTCCAACCAATTTTGCTGTCGTCATATCTTGAAGGCTATCTGACAAAAAAATTATGAAATTTTGCACAATAAAGTTTTCACCCTCAGTTTGATCCTCTTTTTGGCCCAATCTCACAGAAAACGTTTTTCTTTTTCAAAACTATGGCTTAACCCTTTACCCAACGTAACGGCCAAAACCGGCCAGCGCTATTCTCAAAAATCGCCAATTAATTTTCAAAATATTTTCATTTTTTTGTCTCAAAAACATAGGTTATGACCCCTCGTTGGAACGAGCTCGTCGAGCTCGTTCCAACGAGGGGTCATAACCTATGTTTTGGAGACAAAAAATGAAAAAAATTAATTATTCAAGAATTTTTTTTGCAAGTGTCGTCTGCTTTTCATGTTAGGTAATGGCTTAAATAAGATAAAAATCTAATAATTCAGTGATATTTCAGCTTAGAATTTCTCTAGATGACAAAATCATAATCTCCTCCACTGAAAGCATTCTGTTTGACAGCTCTCAGAAAAAAAAATAACAACGGATTCATCTTTAACAAACCTTTTTTTATGGGGATGTGTAAAAGCAGAGCAGTTTGTCCTCAGTATAATCTTTTGGACCCTGATGGTATATACCGTCACTTTTCTGAGTCATCAACTGGTAAAATTTATATTCGAAATTGGGGGAAGTTCAAACAATACTTTCAACGTACAGCCTTGGTGTTACACGTTGAACATTTTGATTAGTCAACATCACAAATTCTCTGAGCAGCTATCTACAGTACGTGGAGAGTGGATTGTAACTAAATCACCCGTGGAGTGGAGTTACCACCCAAGCTATAACTTTCAAATTTTGTATATATCGACAATAAACACAAGCAATGTTTCAGCCAATGGACCTCCGGGTTTAACCCGGAGGTCCATTGGCTGAAACGCTGCTGGTTCTGGTTATGCTTTGCAACAAATTTGCAATTATTGCTTGGGTGGAATCTCCACTCTGCGGGTGATCTAGTGATAATACACTCTCCACGTACTGTTCTTGATGAATTCAGGTTGTATCACCATCCTTGACTGGGCAAGCGGTTTGAAAAGGTTGAGCATATTAAGTGAGCGATTTTTGAATGGACTGGCGCAACATTGAATAAAGTTACTGAAAATGTTTCCGCGTTATAGTTAAGTACTTTGCCATGGTGACTACTTAAATAATGTTGCTGTTAGAACCATCTTTATTATTTGTCAACAATGATTTATGATTTTTATCAGTTTGAAAGATGTAACTATCAGTGATTTCATTTTTGTGTTCAGAATATATAGTTTTACAGATTTACTGTTATAAATTTTGTAGTAAGTTTTGCCCGGGTACCAGTTCTGACTGGAGCAGGCACAAGAAAGGGCTTCAATTGTAGGTGAATTGTGTTTTTTATCACAAAGGAGAGGATAAATTGACAATACTTATATATGAGAAAAAAAAGAAGTACAAATGACCTAGAACGGATCGTACTGATTTGTGTCCTCCAGCGTGCAAAATGCTTGTGGGAGCCATCTCCATTCAACATATTACATAGTACTGGGGTGTACGGGGTGCGGATTGGGTTTAGGTGGGTGGATATTAAATTACACGAACTCTTTGTTCTGTGCACACACACCGACTAGGGCTAAACAGCTGTTCGGTTTTGCGGTTGGAATCAGGTTTTTACAGCAAACCGGAAGAGCGAACCACAAGACCCAGGAAAAAACTGACCGAACGGACTTGCTGTATTTATCCTTAACCCTTAGTATTTCAATTAACCCTTTACCCAACGAATCGCTCGCATCCGCCCGCGTAATATGCAAATTCAGGAGCTGAAAAAATATTCTTTTTCGAAAATTTCGTCGAGCTCGTTCCAAAGAGGGGTCACATGATATGGTTTTGTTGAACTTTTTTGAGAAAAAAAATTAAAAGTAATATTTAAAATAATACATTTTGAAAACGTCTGCGTTGGGTAAAGGGTTAAACTGTTCAAACTGTCTGACTGGGGTTGAAATTGACTTGTGACCACTTTAGACTCTCGTCACTTTGTCTATCCGGCAAAAAGGTGAACACTTCGTGTTCTGATTGTAACATTTTCTCCCTTGTTGACTCATCGACATGTCACTTGAGTTAATATTTATTTATTTATTGGTGTTTAAGGTCACATACTTATGCACAATGGCTAATCGTGACCGTGACAGTTTTACGGGTGGAGGAAGCCGGAGTACCCGGAGAGAACCACCGAGCAACGACGAGCAGCTGTCAGCTCTCCAACATCGTAACTCTGAACTCTGCACCGCAGCACAGGCAGGGTTAGATTGGTTGAAGACATGCGCACCATCGACGTGCAGTACGCCTCAGTACACAGCGTCATCGTGCCCCCATGTAGGCAATCGGGGTGAAGTGTCTTGCCCAAGGACACAACGCGGTTGCCGCAGGTGGGATTCGAACCGAGGACCTCTCGGCTTGCAGCCTGCACCTCTACCAACTGATCCACCGCGCCCCACTTGAGTTAATAACGTGGCTATTAGAACACAACATAGGTTATATGACCTTTATTCAATTGTTACCCGGATTTAGGTTTTTTGACTAAATAGGCTTACAGTTAAAACTAGAAGTCCTGTCATGAAATGCGCACAAATAGCACGTTGATATGCGCGTTAATGTAAGCTATCAAATTCTGTACATATGGCCTGTGCTCAAGCAATGTTTCAGCCAAAGGACCCCCGGGTAACCCGGAGGTCCATTGGCAGAAACATTGCATGTGTTTGCTATGAGTAACCAAGAGAACCTGCCGTGCTTTGGATACCATTCGATATGGCAATTGCGCGCAATTCCAACGCGCAATTAAGCCTAGATAAGCGCACTATTCGTGACAGGACTTCTAGTTTTAACTGTAGCAACTGATCATCCAGAACGCCTAAGAATGATCAAAGAGAATTTATATTTAGGCTGACCCCAATGTAAAGATAGACAGGGCTTTTGTGGTATGTGGTGTCGTATAAGGTTTTGCAGATTTTTTTCCAAGTTAACCCGTTGATACTTTTGTACGTCTTACGAAGTACGAAATCAAACAGCGCGTTGATACTTTGTGGTCACTTGTTTTGTTATTGTTTTTCGATTTTTTAAAGTTTCAACCGCAATTCATATTTTCTCCCGATTGGTTCTCAGTGACAACCGTTGAGCCAAATGTTATCACAGCTTAAAATACTAATATAATCCTGCTGTCATGACTTCTTAACTGGTTAGGTGCTAGAAGCCACTATCAGGGCTTTCAAAAAATGAGGATACCAGAGCAAAAGCCAACACTTTCCTTGCTTATATTCCATATTCAGTCCAACACAAATAATATTTTGTTTATATAAATTTGTAATAAAACAAGTTTTGAATAACAAATTCAGACCACCAAAAATAATCTAGCCCTTAACAAGACAATCACTAATGGGGACAATATCTTGTTATTTGTACTTTCTGACGTTTGACGTCGCTGTTTGAAAAACGTTGAAGAAACTGAATTACCAGTGACGTGTGAACGTCAGGATAATTAAAGTCTCAAAGGGTTAAGGAGACTGAAGGGTTATTTACTATCTGTTCGTAACACATAGAAAAGGAACCGAAACAGAGTTTTTTTTCCTCAAACCGAACCGAAAATGGAACCGATTCTGAAAACTCAAAACCTCTCAGCTCTAATACCGATGGTGGGTGAGGAAGAGTAGCAATATAGTGGGAAACAAGTAGTGGTTCCCACGACCATTTTCCCCAACTCTAGGTTTAACGGTGTCTTCAGTAATTCGATTGGGGGGGGGGGGGATAAAATAGAAAAGGGTATATAACAGAAAATGAAATAGGATAAAATAGTGGTTCGAGGAGTATTGAGCCCAACACGAGGTTTGAAGGTGCTTCTGTTCATAATTCGTGTGTGTTGGTTAAAGTAGAAAGAGACATACATTGCGAAAGTTTAGGGAAACTCCGCTGGACAGCCAAATACAAGGTCGACGCCAAGAAATAGGTGAGCGTAGACAAATCACCCACACGCAAGTAAGGAATGTTTTTTGATAACTTCATGGCAACATGTGGGACACTTCACAAACGTGTGCCACATTTCTGCTAGGGGGCCGATGGCAGAATGTCAATCCAGGTTTGCTAGATTCCTGCCCGGACCCCAAAAGTGATGTCGCGAGTAACATAGTTTCTAAAGGACTCGAACATCTCAAATACAATGGCGATGTACTCTGTGGGTCTGTCCGATTGTATGGAAGGGTAGCTTGTTATCGAAACGCGCCCGAAAAACATCCACAATCACCCAAATAAACCAAAACCTTCCCCGAAACCTCCAAGAATCTAGTTTTTTTCATTCTAAAGAGCCGTAAAGGTGAGTTCCGTTGAAAGGGACTATTTTTGCAGGCTCGAATTCTTTCTGTCACCTTTTCTCTATGCTGACACGAATGAAGGGTAAGACAACAAGTAATAGTGAAAGGGTTCCCATTGTACTCAGCAGTACTTCCGGATGTAGGTGGAATCACTAGGAAGTATATACCCGTTTTACATGATTCCGATAGGATGAAGAAAATATTCAGTGACCCTCCCCTTGTGGCATATAGACGTGACAGTAACTTATGCGACATTCTAGTCCATCGCAAAACCGCGAAGGCTGTGAATTGCCCCGCCCAATTCTGCAGCAGTGACTATAAATTCTGTGACAAAATCATTGTGACTGGTATTAAGAACGAGAGCGGTTCTACTGAATTTAGGGTGCGACAGAACATCAATTGCCGTTCAAGGAACTTAGTGTATGCATTGGTCTGCGAGGTATGTGGTGGTGCTGTTTATGTCGGGGAAACAGAACGTCGTCTGATGGACAGATTAGAGGAGCACGACAGAGACATCAGACTACATGATGATAAACCGATATTCAGCCATTTCAATTCAGTGGGACATCATGGTGAATATGATCTCAAGGTGGTGGTATTAGAGTTTGTGAGTGGTGGTAAGCGGGGGCGACTAATACGAGAGGACATGTGGATGAGAAAGTTGGGAATGGCTTTAATAATAAGACCAGCCATACCACACCTATATTTTAGGAACAGTCAATTCGGCACCGTAATTGCAGGCATTCCCTAGGACGTCTCGGCGATCGTGTGGACGACGTCATTACGTGTAACGGAACTGGTTCATTTTTCAATTGTTTTTCGTGTTGTTGACATGTAGTTCTTCCTAATTCGAGTATCCTGACGAAGATCCAGTTCGTATCGAAAGCTTGACAATAGAGTTGAGACGATGATCTATGTTGTACTAAGCACAATAGTTTATCGAAAGCAGGTGCCTTGGCTTTAATGGTTAGTTTAATTTATTATATGCTAGCTTGTGAATTATCGCACATTATCTAAAAGATATTTCTCGATATCTATCGGCTCGATAGATATCAAGAAATATTTCTGAGTAGCTTCCTAAACGACGTCACGCTACGCCGCATCACGTCGCCTTGAAGGAACGATCAGGTAATCTTTATTATAGTTTTGAAAGGTACACATTCGGGATCGAATTGGGCCGAATATTGTGTAATAAAATGTCTCATAGCATATAATAAAAAGAAAATCTACTCTATTTTAGTCAGTGTCTGCAATTATCTCATGAGTGTGGACCTCAAAGTTTTATTTTTCACGCGCGCTTGCGCGAGTGAAAAATAATACTTTTAGGTCCAAACGGTGAATCTTTTTCGGTACCTTCCTAAATAACGTTACGCTTCGGCGCATGACGCCGCCTTGAACGTCGCCTTGAATGCACGATCTTTGTTATTGTTTTCAAACATTACTGTTTGCAGTGAAATTGGGCTGAATATTGCACAGTAAAATGGCAAGTAGCATATAATAAAAAGAAAATCTACACTATTTTAGTGAATATCGGGAATTATCTCATTCGTGTGGACCTGAAAGTTTTATTTTTCACTCGCGCAAGCGCCCGTGAAAAATAAAACTTTCAGGTCCACGCTCATGAGATAATGCACGATATTCACAAAAATAGTGTAGATATCCTCTATATATCTTGCGTTCAGCAATTTAGCATTGGTTGTACACTGAAAGGGATCAAGTGCATCATTCGTTCTTCTAAGCTAGAATGTTATCCATCGTCGGATGTTTGCTCTTATATGTGTCTACTTCCTCTCACTTCAAAACATTTCTAAGAATCCTAACGCTCAATAAATTGCAAATGCCGTGGGTTATAAGCCCTGATTGTGTTATTCCAAACTCGGGTCAGGTCCTTATTTAAGGTGTGTTCGTGTACGTCTTCCAGACTACGTCGTTAACATTAACATATTGCTTCCATGTCCAAGTCTGAATTAGGGACCGCATTGGGGAGCTTTATAGCGCAGCATGCAAACAAAACAAATCTCCTGTAACATTAGTATGTTGTGTCACTCACACTTTTTTCTAGTTATTAATATCTACTGACTGTATCGGCGTCTTTTAGCATGTTTCTTTTTTCACAAAAAGGACGAAATAAAATATAAAACTTTCTCAACATTCACATTTCATGACTTCCATTCCCCGTGTGGACGGTTGTCTGATGAGGACCTGCTCTCTAAACATTACTTCAACTCACGGTAGACGAATGGGCGAGGGATTTCCTGCTTTTGACTATTCTGAGTTTTTGTTTTTGTTTGGTTACTGGTTATTATTTATTATTTATTTATTTATTGGTGTTTAAGGTCACATATTTATGCACAATGGCTAATCATGACCGCGACAGTTTTACGGGTGGAGGAAGCCGGAGTACCTGGAGAGAACCACCGAGCAACGACGAGCAGCTGTCAGCTCCCCAACATCGTAACTCCGCACTGCAGCACAGTCAGGGTTAGATTGGTTGATGACATGCGCACCATCGACGTGCAGGACGCCTTAGAACACGGCGTCATCGTACCCCCATGTGGACAATCGGGTATGAAGTGCCTTGTCCAAGGACACAACGCGGGAGTCCAAATCGATCGCTCAGACGGTCTCCCATCCGAGGCTTAACCGGGCTCGACGTTGCTTAACTTCGGTGATCTGACGAAAACTGGTTACCGCAACGCCACCGCGCCCCCTACCGGTTATTGGAAATTGCATATGGCTTTTTACCAGTATATAATTACAAAATGGCAACTGCGAAACAAATTTTGATAAGCAATGTAAAATCCAATGCTTTACCGTTTTTTCCGTTTTTTGTCAGGTCTTAATAATGGAAGTGGTACCTTTTTTGGATTGGTTGGAAATACTCCGATGTTTGTTTCATGTCTCGCATCATCACTTGCATCTTTTTTTCCCATATTATGTACTATACACAGTTATTCTCCAGGTATGTCTATTGTCTAAACTTAGTAACAGATGAAATATTGGACACACAACAATCAACGACTATTATATATATTACTAGCGGGTGAATACACGGCGTTGCACGGGAGAAGATGGTTTATATCAATATATCCTC
Source organism: Pictodentalium vernedei (assembly GCA_031216915.1). Classification (NCBI taxonomy): domain Eukaryota; kingdom Metazoa; phylum Mollusca; class Scaphopoda; order Dentaliida; family Dentaliidae; genus Pictodentalium; species Pictodentalium vernedei. The sequence goes on from CM062295.1 coordinate 768,121,287, forward strand.
AGATATGATCGATAGAAGGTCAGGGTCACTAATTTCAAGGTCAAGGTCACCCCGCAACCCGATAAAGTAAAAATGATCGATGGGTCAATATACCCGCACATATGAAATTTTAGCCCGATCGGCCCAAACGTTTTCAAAATAAAAGGTCAAGGTCACCAATTTCAAGGTCAAGGTCACACCGATAAAGTCAAAATGATCGATGGGTCAATTTTCCCGTACATATGCAATTTTAGTCCGATCGACCCGGCCGTTTTCGAAATAAAAGGTCAAGGTCACCAATTTCAAGGTCAACGTCATCCCGCACGGGCACCCCGATAATGCCAAAATGATCGATGGGGCAATATACCCGCACATATGAAATTTTAGCACGATCGGCCCAGCCGTTTTCGAAATAAAAGGTCAAAGTCATCAATTTCAAGGTCAAGGTCACCCCGCACTGGCACGTCACCCATCCCCTGTTACTCGCAGGGACGAATTACCCCCGTGAAAATTTGAGATCAATCGGTCTAGAAACGGAGGAGTTCACCCGAAACAAAGATAGACAAATAGAGAGATAGAGAGATAGAGAGAGATATGGATACAGACATTCGCATTTATATATTAGATATATATACTTCACCGGATACTTTATATATTTTTTTGTCAAATTACCGTTTTTTCCGGGAGATTATCCTCTTCCAAGCGGTTTCACTTTTGAATAATTAATATTCTGTTACGTTAAGTGCCGTACTAATGTAGCATTGCATAGCATGACGGCAATTTAACAACATTACTGTATATATATGGAAAAATCAATGACAATTATAGTATTATATATCTACGTCATCAGAAACTTTAAATATTTATATATATATACAGTACGTGAAGAGTGGATTGTAAGTAAATCACCCGCGGAGTGGGGTTATCACCCAAGCTATAACTTTCAAATGTTGTTCATATCGACAAAAAACACAACCCGGAGGTCCATTGGCTGAAACATTGCTGGTTCTGGTTGTGCTTTGCAACAAATTCGCAATTATTGCTTGGGTGGAATCTCAATTCAGCGGGTGATTTAGTGATAATACACTCTCCACGTACTGTACTAAAGGTGGGCTCCCCTGAACGTTCGAGATTCAATTTGGTACGAATCTTTTTCACTGATTCAATTCCAGACCATCTCCATTATCATATAATTGAATCCCGGGGAGTATTTCTCTATTGTCGACTTTCTGTATAAGACAACTCATCGTGCAGGGTTTTTTTTGTTGGGGGGGGGGGGGGTGCGACTGACCATATTCAACTGCATGTAGATAACATAAATTAGTAAACAAATTCCTGAGAATATAAAATTTATACACCGAATAACGTCAGTTGCCATCTGAACATGGACGTCTAATGAATTCCATATCTCCTGTCAGATCTTTTTTTTTACAAAAACATGCATAAAATTAGTATTTGTGAAGTGACACTGTACTTTTGTATAATCACGTTTCAGCTTGATTACTTTTATAGACAATGAATAATTTAAAGGACCATAACTCTGGAAAAAAAGCTACAAAAATGAACAAACATTTGTACTGGTAATTTATCCAATACTAAGGACAGCAAAACCTTTTTCAAATCAAAATCCTCTGCACACAAGCACATCTACGCTTCATACATATAATCCACACCAAATTTCATTAAAACTCTATGAAAAAATGTTGGGTAGCTAGGCGAACAATGTTTTGTAATGGACAGACGGGCGGACGGACGGACGCACGGACGGACGGACGGATGGACGGACGGGCATGGACGGACGGACGGACGGAATAATAATATCTCTTAAACCCCCAATGTTGGCCCGGACGGACGGACGGACGGACGGACGGACGGACGGACGGACGGATGGGTGGATAGACAAACAAACTTACGGTCAGCCTATCACCATGTTAATATATCCATCCTGACTACAAAATCCTATGAAAAGCACAGGAGGATCAGACGGACAAATATTTGTGCAAGAAATTTCCCTATTTTCAAGGGCCATAACTGCCCAAACCTTGTCGAAAAATATTTCTGCACACATGCATATCTTCAAACTTATACTTACCACCAAGTTAAGTAAAAATTCTATTAAAAATGTAGATGTAGTTTAGCGTGCAATAATTTCTGCTGGACATTTATTTATTAGGAACATCTTTTCGATAACCTTTCCCGACTTCGTCGCCGGATGATTATAAGTTATAGGAAGTTTACTTGCCAGGTTTGGCATCATGTGAGGTGAAGTGAGATTAATATTCCACTAGGCCACCAAACGAATAAGTAACAAATTAAAATATCAGAATCGATTCGTTTTGAATATTGATCAGAAAACTGTATTTTATTTGCACGAAAATAGGTGAAAACTTGAGGTGGGAAAATTAAATAAGAAACAAAATGGAACAAACTGGCGCCCAGCAGAGTGGGTGTTGGGCTCATACACAGTCACTGGCAGCGTAAGGACTCCATAATAACCTGATATCGCATAGTCCACCGATGCTATTAGAGCACGTGTTTTGGTCAAATTAAACAGGTGACAAGATAAAATACTTTGCTCATCAATTGATAGGTCATTCTACTCTTGTCCTTACGGGTGGATGGTGCTAACTTGTCTAGTATGCATATTGGTACTGTTTACTGCGGCAGTAGGACAGCTCCAGTACGGCGACTGTAGTAGCGTAACAATTGGGAACTAGATTCGCTTCGCGATTCAATTCGATTTCGAATCTTTTGCCTCATTTAATATGACTGAAAAAAACCTGTACCCACATTTCAAACAGGTACCCGATTAGTCATCCGTTAACAAAACCAATTTATCGAACGATTAGTCTCCACAAAGTAGATCGTCTGTCTCTCAGGCCATTTTTTGTAACACTGCATGCAGGCCGGTTGTGTTTTTTTATTATTGTAATTATTTCTTTGCCATCAAACAAACGTTCATGTTGTTGGTTAGTTTTATGTTGCCGACCTCACAATCTACAGAATAGCAACGGTAGTTGTGTATTTCGCCCCAACACTGCAAGAAAGCTTTGAAATGCTAAAGCAGTTCAAAGCCTTGTTGTATTCAAGGGACAAATTTATCATTCTTATAAACTTGGATAAAATATCAGACATCAACCATTTGATTTTATTTTTTTAAAGTTTGCATTGGTTATAAAACGTGAGCATGCGGCAGCCAAAAGAACTATGTGGGAGGGCATGGGAAACATATTTTAAACTGTTTAGGCCCTATTTAAGCAAATTTGGCGCTTCTTCATTTGACCTCTTTCCGTCGATTACAAACATGGGACATAATGTCGAGTGGATCGCGATTGCGTTATGATGCTGTCAACACACTTTGCCTGCTTTCTTTCGCACAGCACTTCATTTTGTTTTCCATAACGGAATCTCACTTGTTGGAAGTGAATGTACATTGAATCATAGCTTGTAGGACTGTCATCACAAAAGCATGCGCTGCAGTCCGGCCGCCGTGGACTGGTCACTTTCCACGGGTGGACAATATTTCCACGGACGCAGTAATATCAGATTCCAAAAACTAATTATAGGAATAACGATGAAAAATTTAATTAATGAAGCACTCGGTGCTAGTAAACGCATGCGTGGACATCACTGCACAGGCGTGGATTAGAACCAGTTCACGTCGACTGTACTGCATATTATTAGTTACACAGTTTGTCGGTGGCCTAATATGGTATATATGGTGTCAGTTAATTCCATATTGGACTCCAGCGAAACTCGAGTCCAATATGGATTAACTGACACCATATATACCATATTAGGCCACCAACAAACTGTGTAACGAATATATCTTACCGACTGCTGCATCAATGCACAGAACTAATAACAACAGCGATCAAAATTAAATGAGAGAATTCTCTCTATGTGTATTTACGTGTCTTTGCCTTGTTACAATTTATGGGAGAGTGCCTGCTGGCACTCTCCCATAAATTGTAACAAGGCAAATTCATACATACCAAACAGTTTCATTTCGAAGGTAACATGACACACATCCACAGAGTATGAAGCCTTTTATGTTGCCTAACCTGCATACCAAATATGGGCTTCCAACACTCAATCTTTCAACTTGAAGCGTTTATCGGCTGCCGCCATTTTGAATAATCAATGAACTAAGGGGAGATTACCCATAGCTGTCCGCGTATATTGATGTTGACAGGCAGTATTTGGTTTAATATGCAGTCTGCATGTGACGTCTTTGACCCAATGAAATTCCCAGATACTTGTAGGAGGTAAGATGTACGCTAACACGTGAGAGTAGGTCACCAAAACACACACAGACAGGGGTTGTTTTCTCTTTTGTGCGATAATTCACACTCAGTACAAATAAGTCAACGGGACACAATGTTCAATTTCAGCGAATGGGCCTTTTAATCATCCATTTATTGTCTTTTTCTGTCTCTTGTTTGCAAAGAAATAGTCACATTTATCTTGGTGATTTAATGCAAATCAGTATGTGGGATTGCCTCTTCTGAATTGCAAGTATGCCGTGTAAAAGCAGTCTCCACCCAACATGTTCAAATAATTATTTTCCTCATCACTCCTGGATGTTTTATCAGATGGCTCTATACATTCGATGATATGAGAGCATTTCAGTAGATTTTCTCGTATTAGTGTTTTTTTTGCTTTTATTCCATGTAATTGTCTGGCAGCGACCAAGTCGGAGGAGATTATTGAAGCGGCGTCCCGACTACTGCCCGATCGCCCGAAGTTCGCTTAACTATCCTACATTTTGCATTATTTTTACGATTTTCATTTTGTGTTTCTTTTCATAATTACAGTTCTTGTTGTAATTGCAATTGCAATCAATTACATTCGTTGTAATTGGCCCAAGTCCGTGTTCAGCTGTAAATGTTGATAATTTTGTCATCATTTTGTTAAAGCGGCTCATTAAATGGATGTTATAGTTGGAAACGTAAAGGGTGGATATGGATGCATTCTGACAGCTCCGACCGTTTCCAATCATATAATGTGAGATTTTCTTTGTGTTTTGTATTCATTGACGCCAATGACAATAAGCGTTTTCACGAATCATAAACAAATATAAATAGAGGATCTCAAACGACTGATGTTTGGATATAAGATTTATTGAAACGAGTTTGATGAATTTGATTCACAACGAGCCTTTAGGCTCGTTGTGAATGGAATTCATCAAACGAGTTTCAAAAAATCTTATATCCAAACATCACGAGTTAAAGATTCTGTATATCACATGAATTTTCGAATGTTTTTTACACTTTTTATTTAATTCATTGTCGCTAATTTCTCCCAAAGTAACCGACAATCAGTTCGTTGGCTCAGACGCTTCACAATATGACGTCATGAATGCGCTTTACTTGCACCTGTTGTCGTAATTGACGTCACGTGAACTACGCACAAGAATAAGAATACACGCTGCTGCTATGGGACCACGCGCCGATTAGACACTAGTTGATAATCAGGAAATAAGACATGGGTTGTTACGTCGAAGTTAACGACGTTCCATGTGATATAAACAGTTTTATTATATGCTAGCATGTGAATTATCTCAAATTATGTAAAAGATATTTCTTGATATCCATAGACTTGATGAATAACGAAGAATGCCCCTTAGTAGCTTCTTAAAAGACGTCACGCGTCAGTTCATTACTTCACCTTTGATACTGTAACAAGCGATTCAGTGCCGGCTTCGCCAGCAGTGCCCGAAGTTCATGCTACTTCAAGCCGCTCTGGTGATGATAGGACGGAAAGATTAGTTGCATAATACTAACAAAAGAAAAAATGGAAAAATAGATGTTTAGAAAGTGACTCCGAGAATGATATTGGACCTTGAATTGGATTACCTTTTCGAAAATCTTGTTGATCGATCGTCAAGGACGATTGTTTTTCTTTTGCTGGATGAGACGGGGCACTCATTTTTAAATTTATTGGTGTAAATTAATATTTATTATGTTCTAAAAATTAATATTAATAAAGAATATGAGAATATCCTCATTTGTAGTATTATAATTATTAAATTTCACCTGCGAGTTGAACAATTAGTTGGATAAATTATCGTGGGGAAGTAGGACTACGTTTTATGTTTGCGTGAATTGGCTAGTGCAGGCTTCACAGAACGATCAGCTGATCTTTGTTATTGCCCAGAAACGTACGTGTTTGCACTCAAGTTGGATAGAAGATTAAGCAGTATAAAATGTCACGTAGCATATAATAAAAAAAACTCTACGCTATTGAATATCGGGAATTATCTCATTCGTCTGGACTTGAACAAATTATTTTAAAATAAAACTTTGTGGTCGACACTCACGAGATAATTCCCAAAATTCACTAAAGCAGCGTAGATACATGTATCCCTTGTTTATCTAACTTTGTTAACCCTTTACTCAAGGCGCAGGATATCATTTTTTTAATTCTTGTTTTTCCTACTTTTTAAAAAAATTCCAGCAAAACCTTATCATGTTACCCTCTCATTGGAACGACCATGACGAGCTCGTTCCAAGGAGGGTGTCACATGATATGGTTATCTTACATTGTTTTGAAAAACAAATCAACTTTTTAATTTGGAAAGTACACTGTCGGATGCGGTCGATTCGTTAAGTAAAATGGTAACCTAAAATATAGAAAAAAACATTTATTACAGGCCTGTTCTATGAAATCCCTATCTACAGCAACACTAAACCATGCGGAAAATGAAAATCTGTTCCACACAAATGTGCGGAACAGAGTTTCATTTTCCGCATGGTCCGTTGACGGACTAGTTTTAAACAGAAGCGAAATTTCACTGGAATTTTCTACAAATCGTGCAACGTAATTACAATTGGAATCGCCAGCGATAGCTGAAAATCGTCTCCTGAGTTCCAATGTGTTCTTCTATCTGCAAGTAGGTACATAGAACACATTAGAACTCATGTGACGAAACACGGGTTCCCCTCACAGATTTGGTTGGCGATAAAATGAGTTGTTTCTGTTGATAGATGTCAAATGAGTTACCGAGTGTCCCTCTAATAATTGTTTGTGTACAGACATGCAGGCAGGTAATAAACACAGAACGACACACGTTTGTGAATGAGTTGATCGATACCATTTGTGCCATTGCGAAAGGATACAACCCCAAGGCCTGTGGCCTTTCCCTTTATCTTTCCGTGCTGGCACTGGTGCCATATCGATTAACCCATTCACACGCGTTTTTTGTCGTTCTGTGTATATCCTAACAATAATAAAAAAATCAGTATTTTTTCAGGGAAAGACTCATGGCTAACAATTTTTGTCCAAACAACAAAAACAAAACAAAAAAAAAAAACGATATTACCTGAGAGTGGAATCAAAGACATTCAGATAGCTGAACTTGGAGAAGAGGAAACTTCGGTCTTTGAGAAACGAACGAGAAATGAAAACACTGTTAGATAACCTGTAACGGATCTGAGAACATTTTATAATTATTCGTTTTATCAGTACTTGGAAACTTCAAATCAGACCTCTACCTTTGGCCTCAGGCTGATATGAAGTTGCCTCGGGCTGATATTTCACTGCCATCGTTTCGATACTTCTTGCAATATAGGTTCTAGATTATGTTGTGAAAATGTATGATTAGCTCAAAGCTGGAATATTGAATGAACATTTACTCATTATTTGAATCAGAATCAAGAAATATTGATTCAAATTCACACCCACTAATAAAAATGCATTTTACAATTGTTACAAAACATGTTTAATAAACGCTACATCTTCTAATAACACAATTATTCAGTTGTACCGTATATCCGCCGCGGACTCGTCTTTTTCCACGGTTGGGCAACATTTACATGGACGCTATAATATTGGACTTCAAACACTAATTAGGGGAAAAATTATCAAATATTCAATTAATTCAATTTTTAATTTCAGTTAAATTTATCCACTTTTAAGCATTCCTATGGCGTAAAGTGTAAACGTAATGTAGTACATTTTACAATAACATACAAAGTAAGATCGCGCAGGTCCGTGGTGGTTATCACATGGAATAACAAACTATAAGATACATATTTGGGGGAACGGGGTTTTGGCTTTCGGGGGTGGGGGGGGGGGTGGTGCTTGGGTTGGGTGGTACGTGGGGAGATTCTGATTTTTAAATATTATATCATATACGCCATAGTATTTGTTATCAATCAATATTTTTCATTATAGTTAGGAATTCGATCGACTGTATACTGTCTGAAAGTGCACGATGTGCTCTGTGTTTCATGATCCAGTCCATCGGGTTCCAGTCCATATAATTAATTACATCACAGTCTCCAGTAACAGTAATAATTGTAGTGAATCATGTGGTAAGGTAAACAGGCATCGTATTACATGCAGGGTTTTCGGGTCAATTTTAAAGTTATTTTCTTTCATCTGCATGCTTATTTAATATATTGAGATGCAATACAGTACGTGGAGAGTGTATTATCACAAATTCACCCACAGAGTGGAGATTCCACCGGAGCTATAATTGCAAATTTGTTGCAAAGCATAACCAGCACCAGCAAAGTTTCAGCCAATGGACCTCCGGGTTAAACCCGGAGGTCCATTGGCTGAAACATTGCTTGTGTTTTTTGTTGATGTGTACTAAATTTGAAAGTTATAGCTTGGGTGACAACTCCACTCCGCGGGTGATTTAGTTACAATTCACTCTCCACGTACTGTGTGTGCCAAGTGAAAATGATTCGACACATTACATTTATCTGAGACTTCTTCCTTCCGCAATGCACGCAATAAACGCAATGAAGCACTGGGTACAACTCGATGCTTCATTTATTAACTGTTTTGCTGATGGTGATTTGTATTACCTGGTAAACGCATGGGTGGACATCACTGCCCACGTGTGAATTGCATCCAGTCCACGGTGGCTGTACTGTAAATGCAATACATTCTAATTAGTAATCACTAATATTTGTCTAGTTGAATTAATGCAACGTTAAGTAAAATATTTGTAAAGTATCTCATCAGTACCAAAGGGCTCAAAATAAGTGGTTTCGCATCGCTATTTGCTATGCAAAACATGCTAAAAGCTACACAATTTTCAAGTATGTATAGCATTTTGCGATACAATATATTCAACTGCAGCCTAATAGGCTGCAGTTGAATATCTTGTATTGCAAAATGTAAAAATGAAAATTTGCAACAAACTTTGCAAGCTACTTCACTGATGATTTACATATAAGATTAACTCTCTGTCTCGCATTAGCAACTTCATATGTAACGTGAATTTTATTGGTTTAAATTCATCCTGCATTGTTTCTGCATTTTGCATAAAATACCCAGTCAAAGTAACTTTAAGCCCATCAAATTAAGAAATGTTATGCATTTGGAAATATCTAAGTCCATGCAGTCGTTAAAGGCAGTTCAGTTGAAAAACACAGCTAGAACTTCGTGTGTTGCAGCTTATTTGAAAAAAAAACACAGAAATGGATGGACATTATTCTATCTGCTCAGAAGAGTTCAAAACAAAACAGTATGGCATAACTCCGGTATACAAGAACTGCTATGCAATTTAAATAAAATGCAATTCATTTTTCGGAAATGTGTAGCATTTTGCTACGCATTGAAAAAAAGTTGTTTTGAGCCCTGTACCGCCATCCTTGGCAAATGATAGACAGTCCTCGGCAAAAAAAAGAATTCTGGAAATTTCACGATAATAAAAATGGAATTTTTATAACATATTGTAATTATTGTTGACAATAGACAACAGTTTCGGACTTGCTGTATTGCCCACGGGGACATTTTCCGGTGTCCCTTCCTCCTATTGGGGCCACGTGCAACACCTCTACCCCCTCAAATCGACGTAGTTCAACATCTATTTGTACTTGAAATTTCGTGAAAATGACCAAAAGGCGATATGGATCTGATTGATAGGGGTACCGGCAGATCTGAATATCCTATACGTGCTTTAAACCGATGTGCCCGTATTAAAAACCGATGTGCACATGTTTAAAACCGATATGCACGTATTTAAAACCGATGTGCATGTATTTAAAACCGATGTGCATGTATTAAAACCCGAGGTACGCATGCACGTATTTGAGGATACTCTTCACTGTCTTATAAATCGTGATGTCCACCCAGTTCTCATTTGTTCTCTGAGCCTTCAAAGAGTGAAGACATGCCGAGCCACAACTGTAAATTTGATCGGAAAGCATTCTCAAGAGCCTTCACACGCAAAAGACACGAAGATGTTACTGCCTCGAGAGGTTTGGGATGAAGGGTGAAGGCATTCAGTCAAACGAAGATTTTTACTTGTTTGATTCTAACGAGAGCGCATATTCAGAGTCAGACAACAGTGTTACACTCACTGAAAGCGAATATTCAGAAGAGGAAGATGACGAAAAGAGCTTAATAGACACTTTGATACTAAGAGTATATGAAGATAATGCAGCTAAATTTCAGAGCTTGAAAGTGTTGTACATAGAAAATGGCTTACCAGGGGACGAGGCCACCAAAGCGGCCAGAGAAGCTCTTAAAGACAGCGTGAGAGCTTCTCTCTGTAATAAGTTATTCAAGGCGATGAATCGAGTACGGAAGTTCAGACAACATCCGGTCTATGGAAAAGCTCAGAGAAACTGCTCAGCGACTTCGAGACGAGGAGGGTTACGGAATGAACGAAGCTGAAAAATTCTCAATTGAAAAACGAAAATACCTTTTTGGTCCATTATTAAGAAAATAAACGTTTTTGGATGTGCAGACAGATTGAGATGATAACTAGAGAAAGTCCAGAAAAACAACAACAACAAAAAACTGCCCTTTTCAGGGCCAGAAGACAGTAAATGGACATTTAAATATGTTTATTGTATAGTTCCCAGTAAAATTATTGTAAAACTACTCATTGTTGTAAAAATTACTTATTGTGAAATTGTAAAATACTTGTAAAAACTAATTGTAATTTCATTTTCACTAAATGTAAAATTGATTTTAATGTTTTTTTTTTATAATAAAATTTAATAGAGAGAAAATTCAGAGTTGTTAATTCTTTTTTCAGCTTCCACTCCCAAACCCTCATCAGGCAACTGTTTTACCCACAGTTGTTTTGTCCAATTAGCGAACGCCTGCGTGGCATTATCTTACAACACGCTTATCTACTGTCACATAGAAAATGTGGACGTGTGGTATGATCTGATTCGATGCCTGTTCGACCAATCAGACGCCGCCTTGCTCTCTTGGATACCTGTTGTGACCAATCAGACACCGCCTTGCTCTCTCATTCCATACCTGTTTTGATCAATCAGACACTGCCGCGATCTTACTTGGTTAACTTGGTCAAACACCTGCGATGTGACACCATTTTATCTGTGACATGATCAAACCGAGTATATGGTCTTTATCATCATAATCCTCCCTTATCATATCTCTTCTTACGAACAAAGACTATCTCTATCTTAATCCCTTTATGACTGGTCTAAACAAACCAGGCAGTCTTCACATAAAGCTGTTTGTTTGTATGTATTAACATGTACATGTGTAAATGTCCTTGACAAATTGTACCTTAGAGGCACATATTTACCAATAAACAAATAACGTTTTTTTTCGGGGGGGGGGGGGGGCATGGGGGACCTCTCCATTCTTTGTTAGTACTCATGGCACGCCTCACTTTGGAAGTCCCCAGCTATGGGCTAGCCTTGAGAGGGCTTTGATGGGGGAACAGCCTATACAAGGGCTTTGGTGGGGGAGGGGCTGGGCTTTTGGAAGGGAGAACCTAAATACAGGAAAAGCCAAAACAATGTGGGGGTAGCCTAAATACATGCTGGGCTAAAAACAGCCTGGTCCTTTTGGAGGGGGTTTGGGGCTGGACAGACATGGGCTTAGGGAAGGGAGAGCCTAAAAATAGGGTACATACAGGGCGGGAATAGGGCGCCTAGACAGGGAGTATACAGGGCGTGGAGGGGAGAAGCCTAACGGATTTGGGCGTTGAGGTCAATGACCTCGAAGTCGAGGTCGGATGCCGAGATCCACCAGAACCGCATTGAGTCAAAGAGAATGTAACACTTATCTGTAGCTCCTTTTTCAGAAGGATGACGACCTAATGGTTACAGCATTGAACTTTAACTCTTTACTGCCACGCTATCCGCTTTCGCCATAAATTGGGGACCTCTATGTACGCCTGCATGCGAGGAAGTGTAATAAAATTTATGACTTACTTGGAACTCTATCAACTGACTAACTGTTGGAAAGGGCTCTCTGAGCACTTTCCGACAATTAATCAGATGGTAGGTTTGACCTGTGCATACCAGAACTTACAGATAATCACCATAAAATAGGTGACAATAGTCTTTTTCGGGAGCGTAAGTGTTAAGCAGAGAGCTAGACGGTTCGTTCATGACCAGCGATGTCGGCATTGTGTCATTAGGTAAGACATGGGTGATGCTGTGTACTAAGACATACTGCATAATAATAATGATAATAATAATAACACTTCGTCCGGCCGCTGGTTTGTCGCAGTTCTTGGATAAGAAGGCCTTGGTTACCCCTGTACTCCAAACTGCCTCCCTATTCCCACGCTTCTACTCTCCCCCCAACAATCGGAGACGATATATAGGCCCCACATATATTAATTTGTAAACATGAATGGGTGTCCAGACGGTGGTAAGTATGATTATTAAAGGGGTGAGGGGGAGGTGAGTCGAGGGGTGCAGGTGCAGGTGGGGGAGATTGGGGATACACAGGCGTGCAGGCAGTGTAATGTGAGGTATGGTGGTGATCGGCCAATGGATAGTAGTGGAGTGTGTGCCAACTGCAGGGATATTTTACAGTTGTTAGATAAGTGTGTTGGATTCGAGCGGGAAATTGCGGAGCCGAATGGGAGGTTGAGGAGGGCTGGTGTATCGGGAGTCACACCAATGAAGGTTACCTATGGTGGAGAGGTGGAAGGAGGATGAAAGATCGTTGTGGACTCAAGGAGGAAACAGAAAGACAGGAAACGTGGGGAAAGAATGCTTGATGTGTGTGGGGGGCGGGGGTGGTGGTGTGGGGTAACCGAGGAAGGTGGCGTCAGGACTGGCCTGCGTAGAGTCAGACCAGAGTCGGCGTACGGCTGCCAAGGTTGCAAGGTTGCTAGTCGGTGTTTAGAGAACAGGTTCGGTGTCTTAGATTCCGATACCCCTGGAGACGAGAGTGGGGGGGGGGGGGGGAGGTGGCTGCAGATGTTGATAGGCCAGATGAGGTAAGGAGGGCAGTTAAGAGAAAGAGGGGTCCAGAGGCATGCAAAACAAGGCGAGCTGCAGATGATATAGAAACTGGGGGAAGAAGATGAAAATTAGTTGTAGCGGAGAGTAGCATCGTACGTGGAATTGACAATGTGGTGTGTGGTCCTGATAGTTCTACTCGAACAGTCTTGTGCATTCCGAGGGCGAAGGTGGGGGATATGAGGGACCAGGTAGATGGTATTGTGGCAGGGTCAGGATCGGATCCGGTAGTGCTGGTCCATGTGGGGACCAACAATATCAGGGAGAGAAGGCCAGTCAATTTGGTGGAGTCGTACAGAGGTTTAATTAGCAAACTGCAATATAGGAATGCAAGAGTAGTTGTATCCGGGATCCTTCCTGTCCTTGGAGATGGGGGAGAACAGAACTCAAGGATTTGGGCGTTGAATGAGGAGTTGGAGGACTACTGTGTTGACCTGGGGATACCCTTTATCGACCATTGGAACACGTTTTGGGGCAACGCGAGCATGTACGGGCGTAGCAGGAAAGGGAAACGGGTATTGGGTGGTAAAATTATACCGGTAGCGGAGCCGTTTCTTGTAGAGGAGCGGGGTGGGAAGCCAGAGGCAAGTATAACAAGAGTGGACACAGGTGGGGTGAACAAGGGCGAGGGGGATAAAATAAGTTTACCAAGGCCAGCGCCAGAAAATAATGGGACCAGTAGGCGGAAGCCAATGAATCTCGGTACCCTGAAAGTGAAGTTATAGCAACATCGAGGGTCTCCACCGGATAGAAAGTGAACTTGCTACATTGATCGAGGCAGAGGACTTTGATGTCATGGGCTTAAGCGAGACGTGGGTAAGATACGAGGGACGGGTAGACCAAGTAAGGTGGTGCGTGTGGATAGGTGTAGGGCGAACGGAAGGCCAGAAAAAGGGGGCCAAAGTGTTATTATTATTATCAATGGTGCAGTTGCCTTCAACAGTTAAGTCTTGTTTTACAGAGTTAGAAAGTTGGGGAGGCTGACAACTGTTTGCCAATGGTCCGTGGTTCTCCTTTGGAAATACCGACTTACACCACAATAAAACTGTTTAAACACACTGTGACCCAGGCCGTTGAAGGTGTCGTCAACCCTCAATAAAGAAAAGAACAAACTACGAAACTACCTTTCTCTTTTTCAGGTCCGTGTGAACTTGATTTCAGTGTTATAAAGTGGTTTTGTTCGATGGTTGGGTATGGAGAAGAAAGTTGTGGGTTTCTGACAACTGGTGCATCAGCAGCCACAGTCCATGGGTTTATGGCGGCCAGACATGATCGTCTTACTTCCACCATCTTATATGACAGGTGAATGTACAGATATTTCTTGTTACAGAAACCACAATACTGCAAGCAAACTGTTTATATCAATTAGAGAGCTCTACAGGATTTATTGACACTAATGTACCCAATATTATTGATACTTGCAATTTTCTAGGAACAGTGAAATATAAAAAATAAATTTGTTATGTTTTGGAATCCCCACTGATATGTAATATATGTTGTATTTACGTAAGAATAAGGATCAGATGAGGATCTCAGTGAACAAATGTGTAAGCTGGTGAAATTGGTGCATGATGAGTGTCATAGGGCTGCACGGTATATCGATAAACCGATATATACCGGTATTCAAACCAATATCGATTGAATACCGGTGTCATTACAAAAATATCGGTTTATCGTCATTATTTATTTACCCACAATTTAATTTTCAAGATGTCTTGAGCTTTTTAACTGTAGCCCTGAATGAATAATATTATCCCTTTATCCAAGGAATCGTCTGCTTGTGCCCTCGTAGTATACAAATTCAGCGGTTGAAAAAATAATTTTCAAAAATTTAAACAAAACTATAGCATGTGTCCCCTCATTGGAACGAGCTCGTTGAGCTCGTTCCAATGAGGGGTCACATGATATAGTTTTGTTGAAATCTTTGGGGAAAATCTGATAAACTAATTTTGCAAATAATAAATTTTGATATCGTCTGCGTTGGGTGAAGGTTTTTCGAACCGCATCATCAAGGCATGCTAATTCATTCCGACTGTGATGCCTCGCGTCTCAATAGTGGTACTTGTGTTCATATATCTGAACAGTTTTCGATATACCGGTATACCGCGGTATTTTTTTTAATACCGATACCGGGATTCCGTTTTGAATATCGTGCAGCCCTAGAGTGTCACGTGGGCACGCAGCACGTGTTGCAAGGGTGGCACGTGTTTCTTAGTCCATTCAGGATGTTATCCTCCGTTAATGAGTTCCATGGCTGGAGGTTGTTGCTTTTGGAGACACACAATGCTAAAGACAACAGGATAATTTCTATAGATTTGTTTGATTGAGTGAGTACTCCAGTGTATGCAATGGACGGGGGCGCGGTGGCGTTGCGGTAACCGGTTCTCGTCAGATCACCTAAGATAAGCAACGTTGAGCCCGGTTAGTCCTTGGATGGGTGACCATCTGAGAGATCAGTTCGGACGCCCGCGTTGTGTCCTTGGGCAAGGCACTTCACCCCGATTATCCACATGGGGGCACGATGGCGCCGTGTAGTAAGGCGTACTGCACGTCGATGGTACGCGTGTCTTCAAACAATCTAACCCTACCTGTGCTGCAGTGCGGAGTTACGACGTTGGGGAGCTGGCAGCTGCTCGTCGTTGCTCGGTGGTTGTCTCCGGGTACATCGGCTTCCTCCACCCGTAAAACTGTCACGGTCATGATTAGCCATTGTGCATAAGTATATGACCTAAAACGCCAATAAATAAATAAATAATAATAATATGTAATGGGCATTAAATTCGCGTTACAACTGCCGGTTTGAAAATCACCTATCCGCCACAATGAAATATTTAAATCAGAATTAAATATTTGTATTCGGTTTCGTATGGGATACGTGGAGAGCATTGTTCTGTTCACGTGTCCTAGAGGACGGGGCTATTTCCCACGAAAGCATTCAGGTACAATAGCCCAATCTTCTCGGGTACGTGAACAGAGCTTTTTACTAGGTTGTTTGGCCTTGATCGTCACTGTAGCCAAGTTGTGATCACTATCCAACTCCCTTTTACTCTCACCATCCACTTCTACCCCTATCACCAACCACTTCTACCCTTATCACCTCCCTCTATAAATTAATATTTGTGAGAATATAATCGATTATAGATTTTATTTCGTTCCTCTCCCAGGTCCATTTCCCCTTACACCTCGCGTTCCTGTTCAGAATCTTCAGACCGAGCTCATATGTGAGGTTCAACCGCTTCCTTCCATTCCTGTTGACTTTCTTGTCCCTGCCCTCTGTGCCTTCTTCATTATCACCTATGTGTCCATTAAAGTCACCCATCAAAATTATACCGAGCCCCCTGTTTTCTAGTCTTGTGATATTGAATCTTATTATTGAGTATATCGAGTCATTCCACTCGGGTTTGCTTCCCTCCACCGCACAGTATACAATCCCAAGGGCAATACTTTAGTTTTGTAGATTGATCTGTACACATCCAATCTCTTTCGATACCTCAGCCGAGGTGCTGACATCTTTCAGGTCTGTGATCAGCGACGGTTTTAAATCCTCTTTAATGCACATCCCTACCCCTCCTCCTTTTACTGGCCATCCGTTCGCCCTACACCTATCCATACGCACCCCTTACTTGGTCTACCCGTTCCTCGTGTCTTACCCACGTCTCGCTTAAGCCCTTGGCATCAATGTCCTCTGTCTCGATCAATGTAGCAATTTCACTTACTTTCCGATGTAGACCCAGGATGTTGTTATAACTCACTTTCAGAGTACCGAGATTCATTGGCTTCCGCCTACTGATCCCATTGTTTTCTGACGCTAGCCTTGGTAAACTCATTCTGCCCCCCCCCCCCCACCCCCGCCCCATCGATCTTGTTCACGCCACCTGCGTCTACTCTTGCTATACTTGACTCTGGCCTCCCAACCCGCTCCTCTCCAAAAAAGGCTCCGCTACCCGTGAAATTGTGTTCCCCAATACCCGTTTCCCCATCCTGCTAAGATGCAGCCCGTCACGTTCGTACAGAACGTGTCCAAATGGTTGTGAAAGGGTATTCCCGGGTCAACACAGTTGTTCTCCAACTCCTCATTCAGCGCCAGAATCCTTGCGTTCCGTTCGTCCCCACCTCCAAGGACAGGAAGGACTCAGTATGCAACTACCCTTGCATTCCTACTTAGCAGTTTGCTGATTAAACTTCTGTACGACTCCATGAAACTTACTGACCTTCTCTCCCTGATATTGTTGGTCCCCACATGGACCACCACCACCGGATTCGATCCTGACCCTGCGACAATGCCATCTACCCGGTCCCTCAGATCCTCCACCTTCGTCCCGTATAGCACAAGACTGTTCGATTAGAGTTATCGGGACCACAGTCCACACTGTCAATCCCACGTACAATGCAACTCCCCGCTACAACTAATTTTCTTCTTCTTCCCTCAGTCCCTATATCATCTGCAACTCGTCTCGTTTTGCATGCCTCTGGTCCCCTCTTTCTCTTCACCGCCCTCTTTACCACATCTGGTCACACCCCACTACTGTCCATTGGCCTACCACCACCATACCACATATCACACTGACTGCATGCCTGTGTGTCCTCAATTTCCCCCACCTGTCCCTGCACCCATCGACTAGCCTCCCCTGACCCCCCTTTAGTACCCATACTTACCTCCGACTGTACCCCCGTCGAACACTTACCATTCATGTTTACAAATATAATATATGTGGGACCTGATGACCGAAATCGACAAAACACAAAACACTCGAAAAAAGGCAACTAACGTAAACAAATTCAAACTCAGGAAAACCTATTACCTAAACCTAAACTTCCTTTTTTTTCATCCTATAATCCTCCCCTAACAAACATACAAACTAAATATGTAATTACACTTTCCTGAAATAAAACTAATAAAAAAGGAATACATATAAACAGCTCTGGAAACAATCTCGACTTCTCTTCGTCAGTAGTATTCACAGTATTGTGCTGAACAAAAATAAGAGGAAGAAGAATCCGCATATATTTAATTATGCGGTTTTCGTGACTGTGCTGATGGTGAAAGTAAATTTATACCATGATTGCCTATTCTATTATATATGAAAAGTCTATCACATAAATTTTAGCTTTGCACACCAACCGCGATGAACACGCCAGCAATGGGATTTCAGTAGTAAAAAATTACCCCTACAATAGAACTACATCCCTGTTGACCTTTGGTGAAGTCGACCTGAATACAAACTTGTCTAAATTTATCGCACGTCGCCTCGCAAAGAGTGAAATGGAAGTGGCAATTGTTTATTACGTTTCTAAATGGGTTTACCTCATAAGATGCCAAAAATTAACAAACATTCATTGTCTCATGTCAATAAAGCTTGCATAACTCGAAACAGTATGTTATTACAACGAAAAAGGCACAGTTTCTGTTTTTTCCTTTCGTTTCGGCGATAAAATTGACAGCGGAAGTACCGCCCACCGATGCTCGTGTAAACAGAAACATATTCCCTCGTATGGACGTCTGCTGTTCAGTAAAATCGAGAAAAAATAATAGCGCCTCTTAATAATCTGACGATCATGGTGTAAATAAAATATACCCAAAGGTAGCTTGGTGTACCAAATGTTCACCACTCGTGGTGAACATTTGGTACGCGAAGCTACTATGGGTCTATTCTATATATTTACCAATCAGTGTTGAAACTGGATGCTACATCAAGTCATTCGAAGGCACAGAGTCCCGTGTACATGACGAATGGTTCGTGATAAAAAAGAAATTTCTGATTCCATCGATGGAGTGTCCAGACAACCTCATCTCCTGTGTGAGACGCCCTGTTAGACATTCAAAAAAGTGATACATAGCGGACCATCAAGCCGACCAGAAGTCGATACGCCAAAGTGCCCGATATCCCTTGCTTGTAGCAGCCCAATAGTGGAGTAGATAGTCGACTTATGCATTCTCCTGTATCAAACGTCCTCCTGGCCTAGAGTTTGTTTTTTTTTGCGTAAAGAGGTTCTCTGTGTTCTAATTTCACGTATAACCCTTTACCTAACGTAACGGTCAAAAAGGGCCAACGTTATTCACAAAATCGTTATCTGTTATGTTTTTTTTCATTTCTTAGACAAAATACATAGTTCATGATTGAACATCATTCCTCATGGAAACAACCAAGGTGAAATTGTTTCGTTGAATGGTTATAAACTACGTTTTGAGGTAAACATATAAGATATAATTACATTGTTAATGTTGTTATACGTTTTGGGCCCAAATACTCAATTCCCATTGGTCAGCTGGATGAAAACGTTATGACCAAATGTAATTCACTTTCCAATGAATACATTTGGTCGAACTTTGACCCGCATTTACGGTAGAACGCAGTTGACAGAATGTAATTCGGGTGGTGTTTGGGCGGGTTTTTACCTTTTAGCGCCTCTCGCAGTGATCAACTCCGCTGCTGTTTCTTTGGTGACATTTCCCAACTGTGGCATAAAGCCCGTTAAAATTGTTTTGAACATTCCAAGTTTCGTTGCGAAAGACGGCAATTTGACAAATTTGGGTCAATGTCTTTTGTGTGAGGTTGGTTTTTCGCCTCGTTCGTTCGTACATGTTTTATTGCGTCTTTCTGCTTTGTTGTTTGGTAAAAGTAGTTTAAACAGTTACGGAATATAATTATAAGAATTAAATGCAATTTTTATAATCTTTATTGGAGTATGAACGTGTGGGAATGGGTAGAAATTGTATGACTTCTTCGGGAAAAAATTGCATTCAATTCTTAATTCTAGTCATTGAAGAAATTATTTTGCAAGTGTCGTTCTTTAGTTATGTTAGATAAGGGTTAAATATGAGATCCGTAAAACCAAAAAAAAAAAATACTTACCATTAATTACATACGTAATAACACAACCTTGTTTCATACCACGATTTCTGTGTGTATTCAACGTAAACCCTCGGACTGTCAAAGTTCCGTATTGAGTACTGTTGATGTGCTGTGCTGTAAGTCCGTACATAATATACAGATACCACATACAAGGAAAGTATACCACAGAACACTTTTATTCTCAATATAGGGAACACGTTGTAACAAATCGTCGCATGCGTGCGTCGCCATAGGGGACATAGAACATTCTAGCACTCAGGCGACGAAATGTTAGCGCCAGATGATATGACTTTATCCTTTTGTTCCCTTATTATTCAATTTTTACGGAAAACTCGAAACAAGGCAACTACATTATCAATGCCACAGGGCGGCAAAAGAAAAATAAATATATATACCAGCCTTTTGGGACACATCTGTACCACAAGCTAAGCTACCCATCAGATTTAGCCTTTGGATGATTTGGAAACGCAAATATAACTACAGCAATTAGAGTTACCCTTCGTGATGTTCTCCAAACGTTTGTTTGACTCGCAAAAAGTCAGTGCAATGGGAGCTAACTTCAAGAGGTAAGAGATCTGGTTCAAATCTCTTACCACCTAAAGTTAACTCCTGTTGGATTGACGTTTGTACAGACATACAAACGTCTTTCCTAATAATCTGTTTAGAGTGCAGATGCAGAGGTGGGGGTTGGGGGTTGTTTATGTAAACTAGTAACGGTATTACTTAACCCTTTCATTGGCTTCCGACGCTGTGTTCCGTATGTGTACTAACAATTTCAACGTTACACGTAAGAGTAGTTTCCAGGCGTTTTCATTTTTTTTTCGTTTTAACTCATTTCCGCCAAATATGGGTCAGCTTAGGTTATTACCAAATTACACACCAGTGAAGTGATTAAGTGTTGCAATACAAGCGTTGAAAAATGTGATAGATACACCAGCGTGAAATCTGGATCACGCAAAAGAACGTCATGTTAGAACGCACCTACGTGGACGTTATGCATCTGAGTGCTGTTTTGACATGAATGAAAACTGAATTCTTAGTGATATCCGGGGTTCGCATGCCTACACCCTCTGTTACACCAATTCTGGTTGGAAACAACATCACTACGAAAAGTGAATCGGCCAGGAATATTGGACTGATTATGGACTCAAAATTAAAACTAGACATCCATATCAATAAAATATATCAAAAATGCTACTGGCAGCTTCGTAATGTTGGAAGACTGCGACCTTATCTTAACCAGCCAGCACTTGAAAAACTTGTGCACTCCTTCATCACCTCACAACTAGACTATTGTAATTATGTGTTAGCGGGGCTGTCCCAGTGCCTGATTCAGAAGCTTCAAAAAGTTCAGAATACTGCTGCTAGGATAATTACTGGTACCAAACGCCTTGAACACATAACACCTGTTTTAAGACAATTACATTGGCTTCCAGTTAAACAGAGGATTGATTTCAAAATATTGATCTTAGTATTCAAATGAATCCACAAACTAGCTCCAGTTTACCTGCAAAAGCTCCTCGCTGTATATAAACCAACGCGCAGTCTCCGATCTAAAAACCAAATTCAACTAGTTGTGCCTTTTAGCAGATCTAGTCAGGCTCATGATCGTGTGTTCTCCATCGTGGGTCCCAGATTGTGGAATTCCCTGCCAATTAGTGTCAGAACTTCAGAAACTCTCGATGTCTTCAAAAGAAATCTTAAAATTTTCCTATTTACTGAAGCATTCTCCTAAACCTCTCTAAGAGGCAACCAAAACAGATGTGACTCTTCATTTCAGAAAAGTGCATTTATTTCTGTCAAGCGTTTTAGAGCACTATTTGTGGTTTTACGCTCTAGAAAATCAATTATTATTATTATTATAAAACGCTTCGACAAAAAACATTGCCAAGCAATAAAGTTATAAAATTTATAAAACCGTCAAAGGTGATATTTTTCTTAAAACGTATCTGTTTGATTCACTTAGTTCAAATGTAATCGTTGTATAAATACAGAATACAACTCGGGTATAGTACACACAGGAATCAACGATCCTTGATGCAGCTATCAGGCCTGGCATTCTTAAAAAATGCAGGAGGACTAAAACTCGCTCCCCTCGCATACCCTAGGGGAGCGATTAGATCTCCTCAACTCAACCTTACAAAAGCTGAAAGTGACAAAATGAAGATGTTCTATTAATGAATTCTGCGTTGTGGGTTTCGTACATTTTATTTGGTGCTGCTAACACGGTAGTCTCTGTGAGACGGCTACACTGCCCCTCCCATACCTCCGGGCCTCGGCAAGGCCCGGAGGTGTGGGAGGGGCAGTGTGGCCGTCTTACCGAGACCACTAACATAGCAGAGATCTGAAAAGATGTGAGTTTCAGGAATAAGCTGTTATGGTAATCATTTTTTTCTAAGGCCAGGAGGGCTAGTTTGGGCCCTCCTTAATCTTTTCAACCCGAGCTGTAGGCGAGTGAATAAATCTCTCTCCTGAAAACGCCAGGCCGGAGTTAATCATGTATACCACGCCGCGCGCTTTCGGTGGTCGTGGAATACAGGATAAACTCCAATCAGGGTCATTGATTCCAATCTCCAGTACTCCATCTTTTTTCGTGTTCTCTCTTAATACACACTCTCTTTCAGATGTGTGGTCTACATGACTGAATTTACACACAGAGTGAATGTATCGGCCCTCAATGTTATTGGGCTGAGCAACTGTCACATTCGGAAGATCCAGACAGACGATAACTTCCGGTTGGATCCAGAGATACTTGAACAAACAATAAAAAATGACATTAAGGTAAAGACAAATGAAGCACACATTTTATTACAACTATGAGATTCACAACAAATTATCCAGTTTTATTACTTTCCAAAGTGTGATTTACTGGGATTTCCGGGTTTGATTATAAACGATAACTTCACAAGTGAATTATGCAATCAACAATTGGGTCATGTATCCGTGCGCTCAAACCAAGATGCTTTGCCGTGGGTGTAATGGGGACTTCATTGTTTTTTGTTTTTTTTAACTCTTTACCTAACATGAAAAGCAGACGACATTTGCAAAAAAAATTCTTGAATTACTATTATTTTCATTTTTTGTTTCAAAAACATAGGTAATGACCCCCTCATTGGAACGAGCTCGACCAACTCGTTCCAATGAGTGGTCATAACCTATGTTTTAGAGATAAAAAAACGAAAAAAATAATGACAGTTAATTGGCGATTTTTGAGAATAGCGCTGGCCGGTTTGGGCCGTTACGTTAGGTAAAGGGTTAAATGATATAATTATCATTAATAATGAAAAGTAATCGCTTGACTGGACTGGTTACGTTTCGCGCTCGAGTGTTTTACAAAATAGTCCCTCGCCTCGAATGAATTATTTCACGTGGCCTGTCCAGTCAAGTGATTACTCTCTGTGTTTTGGTGCGGCTTCCCAAGTGGGAAAGACGAGACGTTCGGGTGCTGATCTTGGAGAAGAAGAAAGTTCGGAATTTGTGAAAAGAACGAGAAACAAAAAAACAAAAAACTGTCAGCAACCTTAACAGATCTGAGTACATTTTGAAATTATTTGTTTTGCTTTAAAAAACACAGAGGCTATTACTTGTTTAGTTTCACATCGGCCGAAATATCATCCCTCGGTAACTTTACATCAGCCTCCGATTTTTGCACTCAGTCTGATATAAAGTTATCTCGGACTGATATTTCGACTGATATGAACCTAACCGAGTAATACCCTCTGAATATCACATCATTGACTGTCATGCAGCATTTTCCGTGGCGGGGGACTGTCAGATCGTCCGGGTCCCCCAATCCAAGAAACCAAACCAGCAAAAACGACCCAGTCGTGGTGGAATTAAAATTAAATTGCTTAAAATATGGCTAATGAGCATCCCGCATTGAAATACCCGGCCTTATTCTTGAAATAAAGTATTCAAGCATCCTTAAAACAACGAAACACATTTTATTGTTTGAGGCTGAGGTTTGGCAGTTCATTGGCAACCTTGGACAATTCGAGAAGGATGGATGGCGGATGGTGGGGGGTAGGGGGGCAACATCTTGCATCCCTGAATATTGTAGACTGTTAGGCCAGTTAATTTATACCATTTTCTGGTGGCTCATGTCACAAAACACTTATCGCTTAATACTATATTTTGTAGGCTGGACTAACGCCATTCATGGTTGTGGGGACAGCAGGATCGACTGACTCTGGTTCCATTGACCCACTTGACTCCATTTCACGTATAGCTAAGGGCTATAATCTATGGTTTCACGTGGATGGTGCAATTGGCGGAGTTTGCATGTTGTCGGAAGATGTCAAGCCACTGATGAAAGGTTTGTTTTTATTCGACTCTCCATTATAGCATGCCAGTCGAAAGTTTCCTATTTTTTATTCATAATGCAAACCACTGTTCGATTAATTCACACATTATCTATTACCATTTTTTTGGCGTTTCAGAGTGCAGCCAAAAATGTTTGTCCATGCCACAATAGGAAATATTTTCCAGCCTTTTGTTTTGATAGATCGATAACTTCAAACAACGACCAGTCGTCGCCTGAGTGCTAGAACGTCCTATGTCCCCTATGGGAGTATTCTGTCCCCTATGGGAGTATTCTGTCCCCTATGGGAGTATTCTGTCCCCTATGGGACATAGAACATTCTAACACTCAGGCGACGCAATGTATTTGGTGCTCGCTTTCACCGTATGTTTACGGTGTAAAATATATTCATTCTAGCCTGAGCTTAATGCAAGCAGGCTGCATGTTAAAGTTTCGTCAAGTCATACCGGAATAAGCAGCTTTAGCACTAATTTCATTGTATTAGGCGTGGTCCGAATTCCTGCATTGACTTCTGGTCGCAGGTTTCCAGAGTTTTGACCTGAGTGGTTCTATCTCTGTTGTTTCCAAATAGGCGTTATTGCCGTCAGTAGGGTGCGTGCTAAAAAAAAACAACTTTGTCGCAAACCTGCAATCTTCGGGACATCGTCATGAAAGAATATGTATGTATTTTTAATATAAAAAAACATCCTGCTGCTAGCTGACTCATGGCTATTGGATAGCCTATTTAAAACGTGTGTGTTTTAAATATTGAAAGTTCAGTATAGACCATAAAAGCTGTATTGCCATTGCAACCAGTGTTCTTCTGAAAGGAATGTCACACTTGTAATTTTCCGAATCAGATTAGCTCCGAGATAGTCCAATCCCTACGATTAGAATCAATATGATGGAATATTTCAACGACCAACATATCCCATCCGTCTCACTGTGAAACAATTCGATAAATATTCAATTTATCCGAATCCACATAAGAAATATTTCTTAATTCAGATTTAATTTGACGAAATGTTTTTTTTTTTGTATGATATTTACCATTAGCCCCCAGAAAGTAGATCTTTGTCTTTCTCATGCCATTTTCATAAACTTGCATGCGGCCGGGCTGGCGGGCGGGCGGACGGACGGGTGGTCAGGTAGGCGAGCGGGCGGGCGGTCGGGCGGGCAGGCGTTTCGGGCGGGCGGGTTTGCTCGGCGGTTGGGCTGGCGAGCTATCGGTGTTTTTTTATTTTTTATTTTTTGTAATTAATTATTTGCCATCAAAACTTCGTGTTCTTGATTTGTTTTGTATTTTAGTCCACATACTCTACAGTATAGCATGGGTGGTAGTGCATTTCGGCCCTTGAGTGCAACAAGGCTTTGCAATGCTTTAGCACTCAAGGGGCAAATTTATCAATTTTATTAACTTGGGTAAAAATATTAGACATAAACCATTTAATTCTTATTTCATTTTTAAGTTTGCATTGGTTATAAAAAGAGGGAATGCGGCAGCCAAAAGGACCATGCAGAGAGGCATCAGAAACAAATTTTTAACTTCTTTATGCCTATGAATAAAAATCATCATATCTGTAGGTTTATGACTGCACTGTTTAGTCCCACAGATTAGTCTGTGTGGAACACACAGACTATTGTTCTGCTATGGTTTAATTTTTTTTTTTGTGTTTCTTCTTTTCTTCTTCCTCTTATTCCTCTGGTTTGTCTTCTCCCCTCTTACTTGTCCGCACGATAACACGAACATAAAACTACCTTCATTGCGGCTCCTTTATAATACAGTCGCCGTGGACTGGTCGTAATCCGTGGGTTAGCAGTGATGATGTCCACGCTTGCGTTTACCAGGTGATAAAAACCATTGTCAGCAACATTTTAATTAATGATGCACCGGGTTGTACCCTGGTTGTACCCGGGTTGTACCCGATGCTTCATTAATTACATTTTTGATGATCATTCCTATCATTATCGTTTAGAATCTAATACCATTGCGTTCGTAGAAATATTGCCCACCCGTGGAAAGTGACCAGTCCACGGCGGTTGCACTATACATGCTGATAAACAGTCACTATCACTCGACCTTGTTTTTCTGGTTTCTCAGGCATTATGGGATGGCCCAAGGGGTGTATTGAAAGTGAGTCACGTTAAGGAGCCTCAAGTGTTATTTCCTTTATGTTCCAAAGACATAGAAACATCGAACCGAAACCGAGGTTGTTTTCCTGCAACCGAACCGAAACCGAATCTGATAAACGAAAACTACAAATCTCTAGTATCCAGTCTACCCAGGCAACACAATCCGACAGTCCAGTCCGACAATTCCTAAACATACAATTAGCAGGGATCGCATTACGTCTACACTGCAAAAAATATAGGTTCTCTTTAGAACCAAAACTGGTTCTAATCTTGTCCCTGAGATGGAACCAGTTCTATTTAAACGGTATTTATTTCAAATCAAATAAATTTACCAAGATAAGCGTTCAATTTTAACAGAATATTACTTTAACTGAAGTAGATTCAGCAGTGAACTTGGAGTTTATTCAACGCAGTCACCAAATATTTTGAAACAAAGGAGATATGAACAGATGGCATATCGAACCAGTTTTGGTTCTGTATAGAACCAAAACTTGTTCGATATGCCAACTGTTCATATCTCCTATGCTTAATAATGATTTGAGACAACCTCGTATGAGCTCTAAACTTACGGCTGAAACCCCCTCAATTTATGTTTAATTATGTTAATATTTAATGTTAATCTTTATAAATTTATTTGATTTGAAATAACTACTGTTTAAACAGAACTGGTTCCATCTCAGGGACAAGATTAGATCCAGTTTTGGTTCTAAAGAGAACTTATATTTTTTGCAGTGTAGATTGCACAATTTATCTCCCATTAAGCATCGCAGATGGCGTTTGTCCTTTCAAGGGACGATTTGTGGATTTCTTTTCGTTCATCCTGGTGAACCCTGATCAATTCCCGTTTGAAAAAAGTACAATTGCTAAGATAACTACGAGATAAATTGTCACCACTGGAATATTAAGAACAGAAATTGTCAAAACTCATTTTGGTAGTTATAAACCAAAGCGGTAGCTTCGAGTGATTTGAATAATAATGCGTCAGAACTTTGTCCTATACGGTTTTCATTTTAACGGAAGTACGTTGCAAATGGGGTCCATGTACTGGTCTACTAAGAAACATGTGATTCTGAGAGGTGTGTAGACTTTGCCTGCGGTTCGGCGGTGGACGTATTGAAACTGGATTCACTGGAAGATAAAGTCCATTGGTAAGAGGAACGTGGTATCGTAATAACTGGGAACCGATTTGATTCGATATTCGATTAGGTTTCGGACCTTTTGCCTGATTCGATTCACGCGAACAATCGTGATTTGTAGGAACCTAATTTGTTTCCCATAGCAATTCGTGTTTCAGGTGCCGCCGTGTTGGGCAGGATACAAGGCTCCACGTGCCTTGTCCGATATTTATGTATCCTGGGCCGCGATAAGACTGAGAGAGTATAACTAATAATGTGCTAAGCAAGCGCAACGAGATTTTTCAGACATTAGTTTTCGCAAGCGCTCAGATTACCGATCAAATTATGTGAGGAATTCGACGCTGCTATGTCATGGAATGAGGATATGACTTAAATAGTCGGTCGTGTATGCTTAGATCTACGCCTCTACAGTTCGCTTTCCAACCACCTGATCTATTCCATGCGAATGGATCTCTAAATAACCTAAATATTAATTTTCGTGGAATAAATATGTAACTCAATCGAGAATTCATTTTACGAATTCCGACATTACCATCAGGAATGGAAACCCGCCACAGACGTATGGTTATGGTTACTTTATGGTTACGTTATGGTTATGGCGCTTAGTTCCCAAAGTTATGTTATCATCTTCATGTTTTCAAGCCGAAATAAATATTTATTGATTATCATATCTATAACTGGAGCACGAAAGAATATCTATATTTCTTTGGAATAAAGGGACATGACATTAATTTAACGGTAGTCTGCACACAAACTCCCAAAAGTGGATAAGCTATCAGGCTGCCTGTCTAATTCCACGAGGAATTAATTGCTGTTATATGCTGTTTGCTAACACCATCGGGTTTTTCGCGGAATTAGAATGGCGGCTTAAGTGTTTGCCTTAATATCGAAATCAAAATTACAAATCAATGACGTCAGCGTGTCATGTCGTTCAGCTAAAACCTGTATGCAAATGGAAGGTTTAACTCTTTGCATGCTGCTGGCGGATATTCCTGCAAAGCACAGGGTTTCTCTTGCCACTGAAGTAAGTATGAGGTGGGCAAATTTAACCCTTTACCCAACGCAGACGATTTCAAAATTTATTATTTTAAATACCATTTTTTAACTTTTTTCAAAACATTTCAACAAAACCATATAATGTGACCCCTTTTTGGAACGAGCTCGTTCCAAAGAGGGATCACATGATATAGTTTGTTGAAATTTTTCGAAAAATATTTTTATTTTTTTTTTCAGCTCCTGAATTTGCATATTACGCGGGCGGATGCGGGCGATTCGTAGGATAAAGGGTTAATCTTATTTGCCCTGTGTAAATTGAATGGATTTTTTCACCAATGAGTTTGTGTGTTTCATTTATATTAATTTTGTATCAAATCTAATCAAAGCTGCTTTATAGCAGATTAAGAGTTAACAGCCTAATGAGTAGGAGCGGAAGGACACTCCCAGTAGCTAAAAGAAAAGTAAATTTGATGCAACGCTCATCTGAGTTCGATGGAGGGTTGCAGCGACAGTTTAATCGGAATTCCTATTTCTTCTTCCGTGGTAAATGTATCAGCGAGACTACGTTATATTGCTTAGTCAACGCTGTAATGCTGAAAGATCTCGCCATAACAAAGTCCAGCTCATGGGGGCACTCCAAACTAAAACGTAAAATATAATTTATACCTTAACGTGACGTAATACAGTACAACACATTCCGACTCCATTGGTGGCACACCAAACAAAAACATAAAATATAGTTTATACCATAACGTGACGTACATACAGTACACCGCATTCCGACTCCATTGGTGACGCACCAAACTAAAACATAAAATATAATTTATACGTTAACGTGATGTACACACAGTACACCACTCTATCGGTGGCACACCAAACTAAAACAAAATATAAATTATACGTTAACGTGATGTACACACAGTACACCACATTCCGACTCCATTGGTGACGCACCAAACTAAAACATAAAATATAATTTATACGTTAACGTGATATGTACACAGTACACCACATTCCGACTCCATTGGTGGCACACCAAACTAAAACATAAAATATAATTTATACGTTAACGTGATGTGCACACAGTACACTACATTCCGACTCCATTGGTGACACAGCAAACTAAAACATAGAATATAATTTATACCTTAACGTGACGTAGTACAGTACAACACATTCCGACTCCATTCGTGGCACAGCCAACTAAAACATAAAATATAATTTATACCTTAACGTGACGTAGTACAGTACAACACATTCCGACTCCATTGGTGGCACACCAAACTAAAACATAAAATATAATTTATACCTTAACGTGACGTAGTACAGTACAACACATTCCGACTCCATTCGCGGCACAGCAAACTAAAACATAAAATATAATTTATACCTTAACGTGACGTAGTACAATAGAACACATTCCGACTCCTTTGGTGGAACACCAAACTAAAACATAAAATATAATTTATACCTTAACGTGACGTAGTACAGTACAACACATTCCGACTCCATTCGTGGCACAGCCAACTAAAACATAAAATATAATTTATACCTTAACGTGACGTAGTACAGTACAACACATTCCGACTCCATTGGTGGCACACCAAACTAAAACATAAAATATAATTTATACCTTAACGTGACGTAGTACAGTACAACACATTCCGACTCCATTCGCGGCACAGCAAACTAAAACATAAAATATAATTTATACCTTAACGTGACGTAGTACAATAGAACACATTCCGACTCCTTTGGTGGAACACCAAACTAAAACATAAAATATAATTTATACCCTAACGTGACGTAGTACAGTACAGCACATTCCGACTCCATTTGTGGCACAGCCAACTAAAACATAAAATATAATTTATACCTTAACGTGACTTAGTACAGTACAACAATTTTCGACTCCATTGGTGGAACACCAAATTAAAACATAAAATATAATTTATACCTTAACGGGACGTAGTACAGTACAACACATTCCGACTCCATTGGTGGCACACCAAACTAAAATATGAAATATAATTTATACGTTAACGTGACGTACTTACAGTACAACACATTCCGACTGCATTGGTGGCACACCAAACTAAAACATAAAATATAATTTATACCTTAACGTGACGTAGTACACTACAACACATTCCGACTCCATTGGTGGTACACCAAACTAAAACATAAAATATAATTTATACCTTAACGTGACGGAATACAGTACAACACATTCCGACTCCACTGGTGGCACACCAAATTAAAACATAAAATATAACTTATACGTTAACGTTACGTGCATACAGTACAAAACATTCCGACTCTATTGGTGGCGCACCAAACTAAAACATAAAATATAATTTATACGTTAACGTGATACACACACAGTACACCACATTCCGACTCCATTGGTGGCACATCAAACTAAAACATAAAATATAATTTATACGTTAACGTGATGTACACACAGCACACCACATTCCGATTCCATTGGTGGCACACCAAACTAAAACATAAAATATAGTTTATACGTTAACGTGACGTACATACAGTACAACACATTCCGACTCCATTGTTGATGCATCAAACTAAAACATAAAATATAATTTATACGTTAACGTGATGTACACACAGTACACCACATTCCGACTTCACTGGTGGCACTCCAAACTAAATCATAAAATATAATTTATACGTTAACGTTACGTACATACAGTACACCACATTCCGACTCCATTGGTGGAGCACCAAACTCAAACATAAAATATAATTTATACGTTAACGTGACGTTGTACAGTACAACACATTCCGACTCCATTGGCGGCGCACCAAACTAAAACATAAAATATAATTTATACGTTAACGTGACGTACACACACAGTACACCACATTCCGACTCTCATTGGTTGCACACCAAACTAAAACATAAAATATAATTTATACGTTAACGTGACGCACATACAGTACACCACATTCCGACTTCATTGGTGGCGCATCAAACTAAAACATAAAATATAATTTATACGTTAACGTGATGTATACACCGTGCACCACATTCCGACTCCATTGGTGGCACACCTAACTAAAACATAAAATATAATTTATACCTTAACGTGACGTACATACAGTATAATCGCCGTGAACTTCTCATTATCCATGCGTGGGATGTGACGTCCACGCATGCGTTAACCAAGTAATAAAAATCATCATCGGCAAATGTTTAATTAATGCAGCACTGGGATGTTCCAATAATTAGTGTTTGGAATCGAATATTATTGCTTCCCTGGAAATATTACTCACACGTGGAAAGTGGCCAATCCACGGCGACCGTACTTTAACACTCAAAACGGTTTGCGTGTGTAGGTATCTCGAGAGAGCAAAGATTAGCAGAAAATCGCCTCCTTAAAATTACAATATACCATGCATTCTGTAATACAGTAGAAGATTCCGCCATCAGTGCAAGTAACAGTGTACGTAATCTTGGTGCCTTCTTCGACTCTACCATGTCTATGGACCGACATGTTACAAATATGTGTAATAAGGCTTTCATAGGTCTTTACAATGTTAAACAGATGAGACATTTCCTCACCAAAGATTCAACAAAAACCCTAGTTCATGCCTTTGTAACTTCACATTTGGATTATTGTAATGCCTTACTGTTCAATCTTCCACAATATCAGTACTCTCGCCTGCTGATGGTACTAAATGCATCAGCTCGAGTGGTATGTAGGTATCACGATCTCAACACATCAATCCTGTTCTGAGGGATATGCACTGGCTGCAAGTCAAGTACAGAATAATTTTCAAAACTTTATTAGTTTTAAGACACAAAACAACATGTCACCAGCCTACTTAGAAGAACTCCTTAATACCAAGAATGTGTGCCAACACAACCTGAGGTCCGATGGTAAAATGCTGCTACATGTTCCAAAACATAGTTGTAAGACATTTGGAGATAGGTCATTCTCAGTTGCTGGCCCTCACTTGTGGAATAATTTACCAGAACATCTAAAAAAACTGTCAAATGTCAACCTTTTCAAGAAAGATCCTAAAACATACCTGTTTCAAAAAGCCTTTTAGTGATGTTGTAGACTGTAAGATACTGTATATATTCCGTTTGTATATTTGCACGAGCTCAGTAACATGTACAGCGCCTTAGAATATGGTTCTATATCTTCTGAACTATAATTTTGGCGCTATATAAATGTGTATATTATTATTATTATTATTATTATTATTATTATTATTATTATTATTATTATTATTATTATTATACAGGTACTAATATTTTTTCAGGAATAGAACTATCGGATTCCCTGGCAATAGATGCTCACAAAGTATTCTTTCAACCTGTTGGTGTTGGTGCGATTCTTGTACGCGATGGTAGAAAGCTGTTAAATTGTATGTCGACCACGGAACCACACTATCTACACACAAACAATTCAAATTATTCACCAAAAGATTATACTTTTGAAGTGAGTAGACCTCCCCGTGGATTGTCCCTATGGTTCACATTAAAGTATCTTGGCGAAGACTTTTTCAAGAACGTCATCAACGAAAAACTGCATTTGACACACTATTTCGTAGATCAGCTGAATCAAATACCATTCGTAACGATTTGCCTTAAACCCGAGTTGATGATTGTCCTATTCCGTTACGAACCACCGAATCATGATGCAGAAGAACAGAATGCGACGCTCTCGAAATTGCTACAATGCGAAGAAGAAATATTCTTCGACTTCACGTTGATTAATGGCGTCATATATCAGAGGATTTGCATTTCGTCATTTAGGACACACATCAAAGAAATTAAAGAGCTCGTGGAAATAATAAAACAGAAAATTGCAATTCTTAAACAGACGAAATAAATTTAATAAACAGTTATGTTTAGAGTTGACATATAAAATTAATGATCAGAAATATTAAACACAGCAATATGTTAATAGTCAGGAGATTTCACTTTTTTATGTAACTATTCCGATATTTTTAACCTTTTACCCAACGCACACGATACCAAAATGTGTTAATTTTATTCTCGTCTCTTCAAAACTTTCGAAAAATGTAAACAAAACCACATCATGCGCCCTTCATTGGAACGAGCTCGAGGAACTCGTTCCAATGAGAGGGGTCACATTATCTGCTTTGGTGAAATGTTAGTCAATTTGTTAATCATGCAGCGGTTGAGGCCGATCCGTTAATTAAGGAATGAAAATGTGATAATTAAGAAGAAACAATTGGACATTTGATTTCTAACCAGTCGTTTCTAAATTGTTTGTTCGTTTTCTTCACTTCTTTTCCAGATTGCCTCCCTTTTCAGAGGCCACTCGCTGAGAAATAAATCTGAAATAAAATTTAATTTCAACTCTGTGTTATTCGTCACTCGATGTTATTAACTGTATCACTATATGTTCAGGATTGTGATTACAAAAGATGACAGAGCATTACGTCCAGAACACGACACAATCCAGTCGAAATACTATGTCTGCTTACGTCTGACCGACACTATACATCTTGCCGGTAAAGTCTGTCTCAATCATTGAAAAACGATTTGTTACTCGTCTACTTGTCTATTACTGAACTGCAACGGCTTCACCATTATTCAAATTCGACTTATCCTACGCGAGGTTCCTCTTAAAGAACATGTTAGCCTGACAAATATATGACAAAGGTTTTGTACCGGGTAAAACGTACCTCGCCAAAAACCAAGTGAGGGTAATCTACCGACAAGGCATTATCCATGATCCCGGCATTAAATTATTTATAAAAGATAATGAGAGAGATGAAAAGAGGGCGCGAACAACCGCACGATATATCTCGACTACGCAACAATGTGAACAGTTCGTGTTGCCTTTGTGGCTTATAAAAGTATTCGGTGTAGTGTGAAGATAATGAACAGATGTCGACTCGTTAACAGATAAATGTGCGGTGCCTCAGAAGTTAAGGCATTGGAACTCAAACCGAGAAGTCCACGGTTCGATGCGCGTTAGGAGTAATTGCTTTGTTTCCTTGGGCAAGCTACTTAATATTGATTGCCCACGTGGAGGCACGGTGGCGCAGTTTACCAAGGCGTGCTGCACGTCGATGATGCAACTGTATTCAACCAATGTTAACCCTTCTTGTGTGGAGTTAGGGACTCTGACAGTTGCATGTCGTTGCTCGGTGGTTCTCTACGGGTACCCTGGCTTCCTCCATCCATAAAACTGTCCGAAACGAGGTAACTCTGGTTGTCGAAAGTGTCGTTAAACTCCAATAAATAAATAGATGCGTGCGTGTCCATGCATGCTTGCGGGCGACAGGTGTATGTGTGTTGTGATGTATGACGTTCTTGAGGGTAATTTGTTTGCCCGAGGTGTTCGTGACCTCTCATACTTTTTTTACAACTTTCAAACTGAAGTGTCAGTTCACGAAACTCTTTTTCAACTTCATCAGTATTGAGATTGTCCAAGTCAATTGGCTGTCACTTAATACTAACATTTCTAGTTTTAGGCCTTACAGTTAAATCTAAAAGTCCTGTCATGAAATGCGCGCAAATAGCACGTCGATCTGCGCGTTAATCTACGCGACATGACCATAGTAAAGCTATCAAATTCTGTATAAGTGGGCTGTGCACAAGCAATGTTTCTGCCCATGGACCTCCGGGTAACCCGGAGGTCCATTGGCAGAAACATTGCCTGTGTTTGCGATGAGTAACCAGGAGAACCTGCTGTGCTTTAGATGCCATTCGACATGGTATTTGCTCGCAATTCACACGCGCAATTAAGCCTAGAAAAGCGCACAGATCGGGACAGGACTTCTAGTTTTAACTGTACACTAGGATCAGCACTAGCCAGTAATCCATAGGAGGAGAATCAATATTTATAGGAGCAGATACGGTTTCTATTGAAGAACCCTGTTCGTAATGTCATAAATGCAACTGGCTACCACCAGTAGGAACCCTATTTCCTACAGAAACCTTATTTCCCACATAGATCACTCCCGCCCGTAAAATTTAACCCACAGGTTCGGGATTCTTAAATTGTGTTCTGCTAAATGAATTACAATGAAAAATAACTCAGCAACTACTGTCTGAGAGCACTTGATAATTTATTTAGGATTTTACATGTTGATCAGAAGGAGGAGAATGTGAGACAGAACTGATTAGGTATAACCATGCATATAAAAAGAAACACGCTCCTGCCGGCAGAAATCGTTTATACTCAGCTGTAAATATCCTATGTGGGGTCTGTGGAGTCTACCTATACTACCATAATCCCGAAGAAACCAGCACTAACCATTCCAAGTCACAATAAAGTCTGAATATTTGTAATTTAACTATTAAAGATTCGACATACCCCCACATACTAGGAAGACTAAAAAAAAGTATCTAAGAAATTACACGAGTACGGAAGCGTACTACGGAAGCTCATTACGGTCAAATGCGAATAGTAACTTTTTTTTAAAACGGGGAATGTTTGCGTTATTTCGCAATAGTATTGCGTTATTTCGCAAAAGTATTGTTTTCGTTCGCAAAAGTATTGCGTTATTTCGCAAAAGTATTGTTTTCGTTCGCAAAAGTATTGCGTTATGTCGCAAATGTATTGAGTTATTTCGCAAAAGTATTGCGTTATATCGGAATAACTTTTGCATTATTTCGCAAAAGTATTGCGTTATTTCGCAAAAAATGCGTTATTTCGCAAAAGTATTGCGTTATTTCGTAAAAGTATTGCGTTATTTCGCATTTTAATAAACGTTTATTTGAAGAACAAACTTGAAAGAATCATAATTTCATCTACTCAACCCAACTACAGAACAGTGACTAAGGTTACGCCAAAGATTGGTTTTGTTATTTTATAAATATTTATGAAAGCATGACAACTACCCGAATAGGTTCGAATGTGGAAGTTCTTAAGAGGGCAGTGGTCCGCTGCTAGCCTTTCAACATATTTAAAAGCCAACCGAATTCGAAGAACATGTTATTTTGCAGAAAGGTTTTAAGCGTAATTTAATTGACGCTACTGAGAAATAACCAATCAAATCGCAGTTTTTTATTGTCGAGTAATCGACAACGCCAAAATGCTGGACACGGAAAATTAATAGAACACGACAGTTCTAAAAGTTATAATTATGAACTTTGTATATGAATGGACGAATGAAATATTTTAGATGTATTCCAATGTTCTCAAAATAGTGAAGAGGAATTACTAAAAGCTAATAATAATGAAAAAGTGAGAAAAACAGGCCTACAGCAGACAAGGAATGTTAAACACTGTTACATCCGAACCCATTCCGCCACAGTAGTGAACAATCCGTCTGTTTCTCGATTGGTTTATCTTCTTCATGAGGTTTGGGGAAATGACGTGAAATGAATGAACTGAAGTTTCAGCACGCCTGAAGGCGCACAGGGACAATGTGGGATTTGAAATCCCTTGCGATCCGAATACTTTAATTTGCTTATGACGCCACGACAGACGGATACGAGGGCCAAAAATCTTATTTGATTGGATGGTGCGCACTGGTAGTAGGGTAGTGGGGTCAAACTCCTCCCCCAGATCCTCAAACTGGAAGGTGACTAGGAATTGTGCATAACTACAAGAATGTTGCTCTGTGTTTTACTCGGAAACGTGGGGATATTTGTGGTAATAATGAAAGAAGAAAAAGGAGCCCATACTGTCATTTGTTTCGGGGCAGCCCCAGCATGTATTCCATAACTGTTATAAAAAAAAGAAAAAATCCACCAATATGTGCTTTTGAAAGCTGGGAGTCATCCATCAGCCTATAATAGAGAGTGGATATTGTTTATTTAAAATGAACACTGGTCCCAGTTAACCCCCTGCACACTGATGTCAAAATATCTAAATTTCAAGCAGAAAAAAAATCCCATACTGCAACTAGAAATTTAATCAATTCAATCTCGTTTGACGGAGCTCATTGAGCTCTGTCAAACGAGATTGGGTTGGTTAAATTTCTAGATGCATTATGGGAAAAACAGCTTCCTGAAATTTTGGTATTTTGACATCAGATTGAAGGGGGTTAATGAATTAATGTAAAGCTTAACGAGCACCGAACCCTTAACAGAAAACACTAAATGTGCTAAAATGCACAAGGGCATAGCTAGCAATCAAAATGAAAGTCGCGTGACGAAACAAAATCTGTGGATCTATCAAAATTCCTACAACTCAGACAAACATCAGTGCTGTTTACATCGCCAGTCAAAAAAAGAAACAACTTTGAGGGCGGCGTTAGTGAGGACTGCTTCGCTGCTCAACGCGTTATACACACAGCTTGACTCCACAACCAATTGAAGCTGCAAACAGCGGTAAAGTCTCCATCTGCAGTCGGGTTTTCCCTGCTAGGAGTATTAATTTTGCCCCTCCCCATGCACATGCAGTTCTCGCCGGAACAGTATACTTAAAAGGCGAGTTCGTATTCTACCCCTACTTAAAAGGCAAGTTCGTATTCTACCCCTACTTAAAAGGCAAGTTCGTATTCTACCCCTACAAGTTACAGAAAATTATACAACACAGTCAAAATGTTTATAGAAAGAACAATTTCCAATCTTTCGTAAATGTTGACCAATGTGGACTCATTAAGGATAGTAATTTTTTTGTATTTATGGTAATGATACAATAATTTATTACTCTTCAATTTACTAACGGCGTTGCATCAATTCAGAATCACGAGGCAGTTGACTAAAAATAAATAGTCAATGACTCTTTTTAGCAAACGTTTTAATTTTGGTAAACCTTTGCTAACAGTTTGTGATTGTTATGTTTGTTTCTGGCCAACCTGCAAAGTGTAGCATTGACGCACACTACGCTTTATTGCCACCACCCTAACTGGGGTAAAGGGATCATAATGTAATATGGCCATTCTCTTCTTTTTGGCATAAAATCACTTGAAATCGCCCAAAACACATTTTAAATCAGAAAAACAATACCCCAATAAACACCTTCCCTAACTGGTGTTCAAGGCGTCATAAGGGTCATATGATGATTTTCTCTCTGTTTTTCTTTAAATCACTCGAAATTCTTCAAAATACATATTATAGCAGATAAAAACACCACTGAAATCGATCCTCGCCTTATCTGAGGTCAACAGGTTATAAGCGACATGGCGAAGTTTTCTTTTTCTCTTTTTTATTGCATGAAAAATAACATGAATTCATTCAATGGTCATTTTAAATGGCTGTACAACCCAGCTTTGGTCAAATTTCAGGATATTTTCCTCAAAGTCCAAAACATAGCTAAAAGAAAGAACCCAAGGAAATTATGTACTAACAATGGTTGGAAGGCAAACGTAGAACATGCGAAAACTTAAATTCGCTATGGAACTTTTGTCGTGTGGTTGAGCATACTGCCTGAAAGTTTGCTATAGCATAAGTAGGAGACCAAACTGTTGGCAATAAACCACCTTAAAATAACTGAATGGTTGTATGTTGCAGTTCTTCTAGTACAGACTCGGATAAATCTTTTTGCCATTCACCAGCACAATGACGAGTAGCAATAACTTCAATCCACAGTATTCACAATTCCCAAATGCAGCCATTTTGTTTTGTTTTTGGTTTGATGAAGAAGGTTCAACAGTGAGGGGTTAACTCCATAGAGTTCCGAGCAACTGGTATGGACGCGCAAGTGACTTCGCGAATGAGAAAAGAAAACTGCGTAATGTGAACATTTTATTGTAATTATACCTCATAATTCAGTTAAAGATGGTTTATTATTTCCAAATGAAACAAAATACTGCATTTTGATTGGCTGAGAGGTACGGTGTAACTTACAATCCACGGTGGCTTATTTTTTACACAATGTTTAACCACGGTGATAAAAACAAGAATACACAAGACCAAGCTATATGGCTAAAAAGTACCCATTTTTAATTATTAATTCATACCTTCTGCTCGGTTATGTTAGAACAAAAATAAAAATACAGGAAATTTAATATTTATGTGCAATAAAACATTACAGATATGGATGTCATTGGAA
This sequence comes from Pictodentalium vernedei, assembly GCA_031216915.1. Lineage (NCBI taxonomy): Eukaryota > Metazoa > Mollusca > Scaphopoda > Dentaliida > Dentaliidae > Pictodentalium > Pictodentalium vernedei. The sequence continues at coordinate 768,160,848 of CM062295.1, forward strand.
CTGGCTCATTGAGTTCAAATTTTCTGTCAGTTTTGGCCCACAATGTAGGTTAAAGTATTAAGTACACCAAAATTCTTGGAAATAAGTCCGTTATCCTTGTGTTTTCCAGGGTGTATGGGAATTTACACCGGTTTAGGAACTCATACACCCTTAGGTGAAGCCGAAGGGTGTATGAGCTCCAAAACCGGTGTAAATTCAAATACACCCTGGAAAACACGAGGATAACTAATAATATTCTAGGCAAATTCACAAAAATGATTTAATTGATCAACTAGGGAAAGACCTCCCATAGTTTATTAATGTGGTATTATACGGGACATCGTGGGTCATTTCCGGTGTGTAGTTATGGCAACTGTTATTTAAATACACTATGTGACTTTAAACAACAATAAATAAATAACTTTAAATACACAAGTAAAATGAACTACAGTAACAAAGATTGGAACAACCATCAATATTAACAGCCCCACATTGAACAAGTCTGCATCAACCAACTGATTTGGTTTAGAGTGTGTTATTGTTCATTCTAAACTTATTTTCCATAATTTGTTTTTAAACTATCGTCCTCCTCTAGTTCGTTTCCGCGAACGAAGACTGTGATTTGAACCGGCCTATTTTACAAACAATAATAACTTATTTGCTGATTGAATCCAATTGAATAAAATATAATACACTGTATGGCAAAAATACACCATGATAGGGCTGTATGCCACGTTAGACATACATAATATAGCCATAGAGGCTTGGTGTACCAAATGTTCATCACGAGTGGTGAGGTGGTGTTAACCGCGAGCCAGCCTTTGGCGCGCTATTAACACCACTTCACTACGAGTGGTGAACACTTGGTACACAAAGCTGTTTTGGGTGTATTTTTTATACCATGATTGTCAGATTAATAAGTGTTTAACTGTTAAATGAATCAATATTCACACATGCGTATCTGTTTTTGTTTACATGAGCACCGGTGGACGGTACTTCCGCTTGTGATTTTATCGCCGAAACGGAATAAAAAACGATACGCCCAAATTACGGGACCTTTTTCATATATTTAGACAAGTTTGCATTCGGGACGAGGTCACCAAAGGTCAACTTGGATGTAGTTGCTCTGTAGGTGTAAATTGTACCTATTGAAATCCCATTGCTGGCGTGTTCACCACGGTTGGTGTGTAAAGATAAAATTTATATCATAGGCTTTTTATATATAGTAGAATATGTAATCATGGTATAAATACATATACGTAGAGGAAAACGTTATGCACTCCGCATAGTTTATGCTGTCTGGAAATAAACACATACTATTAGAGGAATTTCGAAATAGGATAACTGTGGTAAAATAGACAGACATCAAAGAACAACCATTTGTTAATACTGAAACATATGAAGTGACGAATTCACTAAGATATTACTTCATGTATAGAACAAATGAGAGAATTTTCACGAAAAGAAATACGCCATGCAACTGTGGACCTGGACAGTTTAGTAAATGCCAGCAAATGACGATGTGTGTCACAGAGCACATGTTGAGTGTCTACAAGCAAGTAAGAGTCACCATTCAAACCACGGGCTGATTTTGAAGTTGCCAATCTTGAGTGTTTATGGGTGGCACTAACCATTGGCTATAGGCCTGTCTTATTAAGAGTATTTACACCTATCCCCCTATCCCCCTCCCCCCCCCCCCCCCCCAGTTCCGATGCTATTTTATGGGACCTGATACTCAACTTCATTGACAAAGCCAAAGACTCGGGAATTTCGGACATAGTAATTACAGGCGATTTCAATGATAACCAACTTCATTCACGCGGTGGCAGGATTTGTGATAAGCCAACAAATTCAATCTAAAGTAGTTAATAACGGATCCAACGTATTTTACTGAATACTAGGCTACGCTTCTGGACCTTGTTGCCGTTAGAAGCACAACTAATGTACTAGCTTGCGAAATCCTTGATCCTTTTCTTCCTGATTTATTTCGATATCATTGACCTGTGTCCATTAATATTGGGTGTGACTATTCACCCCCTCTATCATTCACGTGTCGTATATGCCTATACAATGAAGGAAACTATGGTGCTCTAGACAATACGTTAACAAAAGAAAAATGGAACTCACTACTTTCTGGCGAGTGTTTGGACACGATAGTTGATAATGTGACGTCTAAAGTAATTCGCCATTCATCTACATATATACCAAATAAATTAATAACTGTCAAGAGAAAAGAACTGATGTGGATGTATTGTGAAGTTCGTCTTCTAATTCGTCAGAGAAAACGTCATTACTGCATCGCCAAGTGAACGGAAGATCGGAATCTTGGCAACAATATAGAACCAAACGACAGCAGGTTGTTGAAGCTATTAGGAAAGCTAAACACAATATACAATGTGAAAAGACAAAATACCTTGAATGATCCTAACACGCAACCTAAAGATTTGTGGAAAACTCTTAAAAGTATTTTAGGGAACAAGGATGACACAATTCCATATATAAATTATCAGAATGAAATTTTGACACTAAACTCCGGAAAGGTGAAGCCTATAATGGTCACTTCTGTACTATGTCCAGCATTGATGACTCACAAGCATTCCTACCCCTTCCGATGGTCGCCCCACACTCGCTGCTGCCACTATAGAAGTAATTGATGTATACCTGGCCTTAAAAGCATTGAAAATATCTAAAGAGTCTGGGCCTGACTTACTTAGTCCTCGGCTTCTTAAAGAGTGTAGTGCTAGTCTCACTGAACCACTAACTTTATTGTTTTACTTGTTGTTAACTAGATGCTACTTCCCTTCACAGTGGTAACTGGCAAATGTATGCCCTGAACTTACAAAAAACAGCAAATTCAGTTTCCAACTATAGCATTTTCAACAAAATTTGGCAGTTTCTCATGGAAAACAATTTATTGTCACAATTCCAGTCGGGTTTCATCAAGGGTGACTCGACAGTCTTGCAACTAACTGATCTATATGATGAGTTCAGTAGAGCTCTTGACGAAAGCAATGTTGTCAGAGTTATATTTTGTGAAGTCAGCAAGGCGTTTGACAAGGTCTGGCATGTAGGTCTATTTTATAAACTTGAACAGATTGGGTATTCCTTGGGGATTTATTGGAATTCATCTTACTTAACTAACAGGAAACAAGGGGTGGTTGTAAATTCAGACTTTTTCTGCCTGTCAGCAAATACACGCAGATGTTCCACAGGGGTCCATTTTGGGGTCCCTCTTATTTCTTGTCTACATAAACAATATAACGTTAAACCTCACCAGCAGTATTCGCTTATTTGCTGACGACACTTCCCTTTACTTAATCGTCGAAGACCCCAAATAAGCCACTATAATTTTAAATGAAAAACTTAATCACAATCGAGCAGTGGGCCCAGTAGTGACTTGCAGAATTTAATCCACAAAAAAAAACACAAACAATGCTAATTTCCCGAAAACCAGAAACAACCAATCAGCCCCAACTTACAGTCACGTGCGAAGCACGCACACACCATCACTGATCCACCACCGTAAGGAACCAAGGGAAGGATGTTCCGAGGGGTATAAGCTGTATTACTATGCCTTCTGACTCTCACTCGATCATCCTTGACATGGAGCGGAACCGGCTTTCCTCGGATCAGTAGTTTTTTTCCGCCATAACCTCAAATTCCATGCCCTTCTTGCTAACATCAGACCAATCTCCTTATTTTATGGTCATTTGTCAACAGAGGACGTCTGAAAACCCTTCTGGCAGCCAATCCAGCCGCCTTCAATTGATTCTTTAGCGTTTTGGTGTTCAAACGCTAAACGGCGATGTGGTAGCCATTGACGCTTCAGGACTGTACTTGATGCAAATGGAAAACGTCCAGCTAGCCATAGCAGTGATCTGTCTACTCGTTGTGACATTATGGGAGGGCGTACGGAACGTGGAAGGCCTTCACACCATGTGTCTGAGAATGTTTTCTGTCGAGTCTGCTAATGACAGAAAATGGTAGCCTGTTTGTCGTCCAATTGCTTTGAATGACATTCCTGCCGAATAGAGGCCAATAATTAGCCATCACTGTGCCTGAGATAACCTTCTTCGCGTCATTGTGCAAGGTAATGGTGAATCATTTGTAAAGTCTGTCTTTAATAGTGAAATTTTATACCATGATTACTTATTTTACTGTATATGAAAAGCCTATGACATAAATTTTAGCTTTACACACCAGCCGTGGTGAACTCGCCAACAATGGGATTTCAATAGTAACAATTTACACCTACAGTGGAACTACATCCAAGTTGCCCTTTGGTGACCTCGCCTTGAATGCAAACTTGTCTAAATTTATCACTCGTCGCCTCGTGAAGAAAGAAATGATAACGGCAATTATTAATTTCGTTTTTTAAATAAGTATACCTCATAAGGTACAAAAATTAACAAACACACGCAGTATGTTATTATTTTATTTAAATGAAAAAGGCCCCGTCATTTGCGGTTTCGTTTTCTATTTCGTTTTGGTGATAAAATTGCCAGAGGAAGTACCGCCCAGCAGTGCTCATGTAAACAAAAAACGATAAGCACGTGTCAGTATTGATTTATTTAACATTTAAACTCATATTAACCTGAGTATCATGGTATAAATAAAATATACTCATAGTAGCTTGGTGTACCATTTGTTCAGAACTCGTAGTAAAGTGGTGTTAACAGCGCGCCAAAGGCTCGCGATTAACACCACTTCACCACTCGTGGTGAACATTTGGTACACCAAGTTACTATGGGTATATTCTATATGCAAAGCATGACCATACTGCATTTTGGAAAAAATCATGGGGTTAAGAAGAACGCGTACATATTGTGCTGTGTTGTGGTGCCTCGTTTTGAGAGTTGTGGCCCCATATCGACAAATAATCAATTATTGGTTTATAACGTTATATTTCCGTAATGAAACCTCATTTTATAGTTCATCAATTTCTTATATGCTTTTTTCAATGTAAACAATTTCGATACATGCGACTTACCAAAAGGGTTTTGTCTGATGTGCCTAGCTGTAGTATTTCATTTCCTTACAATCACAATAAAATCACCGTCGTTTCTTGGCATTTTGTATGTTCGATTACCGGGTAGGGACGAATTTCGATGCAGAATTATAACAGTTGCTTCCGTACCCACTTCAGAGATGGGATGTTAACGTAGTGTAAATTGAAGCAAATCTCTTTTGAAGCGAGCTGTAATGCTTTCTGTGCACTATTTCTGTCCCCGATGTCTTGCCGTGCGGCTGAACGCAATCATATCTATTCCCAGTGTTCGCATTTGATGTATTTTTTAATTTAAAATGCAGGGTTAAGTGACAGTGATCAGACAGATGATTGGGCTTTTTGACACGAAAATAATCTATCATAGGAGTAGTATGTGGTGTGGTTTTGAATCACTTTTTGGGGCACCTCGTTGGGGGACTTCGGAAGTGACATCACGTCACGTGACACAATTGTGCAACGTGATGTTGTCATGGTAACTCACGTGAGTGGCCATCTTGTGACGTCACCCCAGTGATATGTGATGTTAGAGCGCATGCGCAGCGCGTGTTGTTATGGTGATACGTCTTTTAATCGTCCATTTTGTATACCGGACGCCGCCATCTTGAATTTCGAGGTTAAACAATTCCCACCTCTATAAAATAGCGATAGGATGAGTGCACAGACAGCTTATACTGACGAACAGAAGAAGAGCATGAAGGCTACGCAACATCTATTTTGTGTACGCTCTGAAATCAGTTGGGTTAAAAATTAACCCAAATCTACTGGGTAGTGTGAACACAGATTAGAAGTGCAATATAGACTCGGCTCAATACATTGGTGAACAAACATGGCAAACTCCTAAACTGAAGTTTCCATTCCAAAGTTCCAGTAGAAAATCCCTTTTTAAACACAAATGGCATGTACCTTGAAAAAACTAAATGATTTTGTACACTTTAAAATCAGTTGGGTTAAAATATAACCCAAATCATTAATTAATGGTTAACACAACTGATTTGTTAGAGTAACTTAACGTGTTATATGTGCTTCACCATATTATTAACAACGTCATACAAAATTTAGTTGTTCCGTGGATGGTTACTTCGCCTGAAGTTGGTAGCAAAAACTCATCTTGTGATGATCAACATGATGATGAAAAAGTATTTCAGCCTATCATTAAGAACGCTTTCAAAGGCTATGATGATGACTTTCAAAAGAAATTGGAGCATTAGATAAACGAGGGTATTTCAGAGGTATGATTCTGCATGTTTGGTATAAATTTAAGGATGTCCTCAAAACGATTTATCATTCAAGCAAAAGCAAATGGCCGTGCGAAAAAAAGGAATGCCGTAACTACACTAAGAGAGGCGGCACAAATGACAAAAAAAAATGTCAAACGTCTTCTTCAAGAGAAAATACTTCCATTTGATCATTGCGTTGGCCTGCAACTGCTGTCTATATGAGTTTGTATCGAAAAACTGCGTAGTGTTTGGTGTGTTCATCCAGATAAATATTTCGATATGATCCCCTCCGTGGCTTCCTACCACTGTTTATTTGAGTTGGTATCGAAAAGCCTGCGCATGATTCTCTGTGGGATTGATTGATTGATTGATGGATCTTTATTTATTTATTTATTTATTTATTTATTTATTTATTTATTTATTTATTTTATTCCTTCGCTCGTAATGGGCAATCGTCTCCTATCCGGAGCGACTTTGATCTTAGACTGTGAGCGAAGTGTGTTCCCGTAACTAATCTCCGAGTTTTTTCACAGGTCAAGTTGGAAGGTAAAGTCCAAAAATGAGCACGTCTCGAACTAGCAAAAATGTGACACTGGGCCGTCTTAGGCCGGTCCGGATCATTTGAGTGCGTGTACAACTGGGGTACGGGTGGTCGTGGTCTGATCTGCGGTACAGCCTTGGGCGTGTACCGGATCAGATTTTACGACACGGGACTGGACTTTTCCTGATGACGAGTTGAAAGGAAATAATAATAAAATTCGACTTCACAAGAACCTACATCAAAAACAGAATTCTGTAACCATATGTTTATCTAACTATCCAGGAAGAAGAGGTCGGAAACCAAAGAACTGCATACCACTCACAGATCTATTCGCCGAAGAAGATGCATTGGACAATAGACTATGAGTTGTAACTAAACGGGTTATATACAGTGATCAGCGTTCCGCAGAACATAAAAATAAATAGAATGTTATGTAATCTTATCTTGTCGTTTTAACTAACCAACCAAAATACGCGGACGTAGGAGCCACAAACGTCCACTAATTCTACATCACCATGCAGCAAGTTTACTCCAATACCCGTATGTGCGCATGTGCTGCTTGTGTTGGGGACAAACACACAACCACTAGCGGGTACCCATGCGCTGCACTAGATCTGTACATGTTGTTACACATTATGTACTAGCACACAGACACATCTGGGGAAATCAGGGTATACGAAAGGTTGAGCTTGAACTAAGAAGTCTGGGTGGTTGATGTCGCACATTTCGCATGTGTAGCCTGGTTTGTGTGTACATTGTGCACTAGAACACCACCGGACAAGAATCGTTCGGTGCATTCAATTGGTGCTCATGTGTTTCAGCCGAAATGTACATATTGTTACGAATTGTATACTAGGACATGGATACATGTTGGAAAGTCATATCATAGGAGGACAGGAATCGAGGGAATAGAGTACAGGTAGAGGTGGAAGAAGTTTAAAAATAATTCGAGACCGCAAAATACCCCCACCCCTAATCAAACAGTTATAGCAATACGTACTATTTTTATAAAGAACATTCCGTGGGACTACCAACTATATATTGTCCGTTTTGGCGACTTTTGGTGAATTGCTAATGTGACTGTCGATAATTGTCGGGTTGTTTGTAGTAATTAGACATAGGTATACTACAAATTGTTGAAATTGGGTATTTATTTATTTAATTATTGGTGTTTAACGACACTTTCGACAGCCAGTGTCAACTCGTGTCGGAAGGAAATTAGGCACACTCTCATTGATACGAGCGTGTGCCCACAACACACCACTTTCCTAGTAGAAGCCTTTCAGGCTCCTAACAACTACGTGTCACCATGTGTGCACTGATAACGTCACAATATGGCCGCTTACACAGTCTTATATGACAAGCCCACAAGGCGTCACTGGTCCCGTGACTATATCGTGACGTCTGAGGTCCTGCGGTGAGTATATGATTAACTACATACAAATTTAACTAATTCAGTCTTGTTTGACACAGTTCATTAAGTTCTGTCAAACAAAAATATTCGAACTGATGAGTTGCATTAGAAAATAAAATACTGAAATGTTTGAATTTTGACAACAGTATGCAAAGGATTATGGCTTTATTATATAAATAACACATTCAGTTCGTTTCTCTGAGAAATATAGAAAGTTATTGTTATTATTGTTCAAACTCATTGACATGTAAATTTATTTCTATACATTGTGCAGTAACTTGTATATTTGTATAGTGTATATTTTCCGCACCACAAAGACACAATTTTTCCTGTTTTAATTCATATTTTATTTCTTTTTTTTGAATTATGTTCAAAATAAAAGAATAATTCCAACCCATGCGATTTTTGTTAAGGCTTTGTCCATGTTTTTTTATTGGAATGTTTTTTGTGAAGGTGTTTCGCTGTATACCACATTTTCTCACTATTTGTAATTATCTCATCGTCTTATCACTGGAAGGCAACTTTTTTTTACGAAACGTTTATGCATACCTCGACAAAGGGGTTAATTGTGAAATTCCATTCATTTATTTTTTATTTTCATTCAATAATATGTTTTTGTGGTTGTTTTACTTTAGTAATGGCTATTCACTGATAATGAATTAGAAACTGTCATTACCAGTTAATCTGGTTTTAACATTCATTCCCGCTTTCAAATAGCGACATCAAATCGTCCCCTGAGTTCCAATGTGTTCTATGTGCCAGTAGGCACATAGGACACATTGGAACTCAGGGGACGAAATGAGCATCGAAAATGTTTTCCTTTGGCATTTGCGTCGAGAAACATACGTCGTGTAATAACTGAAGAAAGTCTTGCTCCTGTTTACAATTCAATCACTGATACTGAAGGTAACAAAATTTTTCCGGTACCGGACCGTTCTTCAGTATCGGAACGAATGGGATATTTTTACGTAAATTTAATTAATTCGTCTCCTGTTTTCTTCTACAAAGAAGGGTGTGGAGCAGGCTCGGACTGCCCCACTCCGCAGACCGGCCTGGGAAAATGTCTAATCAACCGGCTCACTTCTAAGTTCTAACCGGCCGGCCCACACTCAACCTTTGATCGACCGGCCCCTTAAAATTGGGCATACCCGCCCATAAAGTGCAACCACTTTCGAAATGCAAGCGGCCTAGTGTTAGTTTGATTATGGGCCCTTTCCGTTGTTAATAGGACCACAAATGAAAATGAAGTCCTCTTCAATAAAACAATTATATTGTAATATATTATTATATTGTAAGCTTCTCCCATATGAGCAAGAAGTGACAAGTCGTTCTTTTACATAGCCACCAGCACAACTCCGATCACATTTGCGAACGAAACCTTAAAGTCGAGGCTGTATTGTGTTAGTGTTCTGCCCATCTAGAAATCTATCGGTCCTCGGAGGTCCATTAGCTGAAACATTGCTTGTGTTTTTTGTCGATATGAACAAAATTTGAAAGTTATAGCTTGGGTGATAACCCCACTCTGCGGGTGATTTACTTACAATCCACTCTCCACGTACTGTACATCACACTGCATATGGGGAATATACTAACAAACTGAACAAACCAACAACTTCTATACAACTGGGTTGTTTGAAAACACAATGGCCACAAATAGAAACGCAACTCACCTGTCGCCTATTTGTGTGTGGGGGAGGGGGGGAGTGGGGAGGGGGGGGGGGGGCTTGTGATAGATAGCCTTTTAAAGTATATACATTGATGTGTGTGAAGCATGAATACGCCGACGATGTTCCCATTTTTCGAGGCAATGCAAATTGAATATTTACAACATATGTTAGTTATTATCGACAAAGGGCGAAGGTTGAGGTTGGAAATTAATACACTGCCATTAGTTTTCGCGCAAGTTAAACACCATTGCGTTGGATGAAGTGAAATCTGTAACAATGAGACGTATCAGCTTGTACGTCACTCAGCGTCATGGATTGAGAGGAAGAGGAAGAGGGCAGTTGGAGTGGCCAATTCGGCGATGAAGTTCCAGCAATCCAGTTCTATGGAGATCTGTGTAAAAGATTCGATTGCGACGATTTTCTCTGACGTTCTAGCAATGCAGTTGTAGAGAGCTCAGTTGCACAAACGCAGCTGTTTGGGAATGTTAACAGGATCAGCATTTCGGAGAGTCTCGACGTGTTCCTTTATATATCCCATATCATCACGGGTGATCGGAACTGTTTCGTAATCAATGAACCGATCCATTAGTGAAGCACTGACGTCAATCGACGCAGACGATGCTGATGAAAATGAGATGTTGTCATCATCGTCATCTTTTTCCACATCCTTGTCCTTCTTAGCTTTACCTTTGGCTTTGTTTCTCCATTTATCTGCGATGCGTTTCGGGAAACGTTTTTTCAAAATGTTCCTTCCAACGGGTTCCACCTTTGACGAAACCTTTCCATAGTTTGACTTCAACACTTGGATACCCTTGACGATTGCAACGACAGCCTGTAATATCGAAGAGCCAGATGTGATAAACATTGGGTCACAAAAGTAGCCTGTCAAAGCGTATTTTTGACAGACAAAGTGATTAAAGGCACACAATAAACCACAAATGTCTGCACAAATTTACCTTCAGTCGCGATTTATATGTAGTACCTGGCGAATATTCACCTCGGTCTATAGACTGGATGGCCAGTGGCGTGCCTGAGATCTGCAGATAATGTTAACACGCGTCAATTCATAGTTTGGGTCAATATATAGATGATATCCACAACTTTGAGTGGGTATCGACATTATCTTCTGAGTGACTCCCAATTAAAAGCCTCTTCAAAGTATATTACCTTCCAACCAGGAGGAGGCCACCAAAAATTTGCAAGACGTGACGTGGGGGTGGGTGGGTCTCTTGAGTGCGCCAAAAATTTGCATTTCCAACTTGTGCAATTTTTTGAATTTTTTAAAAATATATCGATATATCAGCTAATATATACCATCATTTGTGTTTCAAACCTTAAAGATGATGTTGTACATCACACTCTTAACATAAATACAACATCAGGAGGCTTTATATGTGAGAATATTGGGCATAAACTGGGAAAATGTCACACGTTAGTCGGGGGTGGGTGTCTTGTTCGAAATGTAGAAAATGTCCAGACAATATTTTGGGAACAATTCAAATGAAAATTTGTTCCCGTATATGTACACCTGCTCTGGCCAAGCCTATAATGAACAGATTGTCATTTGTAGATTTGGGCCCACAGCCGCCCACAGAGGTTTAAATTGGTGGTACCAGTTTAACCCTTTACCTAACATGAAAAGCAGACGACACTTGCCAAAAAATGATTAAATAACTATTTTTTTTCATTTTTTGTCTCAAAAACATAGGTTATGATCCCTCATTGGAACGAGCACGACGAGCTCGTTCCAATGAGGGGCCATAACCTATGTTTTTAAAACAAAAAATGAAAAAATAATAAAAATTAATTGGCGATTTTTGAGAATAGCGCTGACCGGTTTTGGCCGTTACGTTGGGTAAAGTGTTAAGAACAATATGAAAACCCCCTAAAGACAGCTGTGCCTGCTAAGTTTATAAGTTTATTTTGGATTTTAATGGGAGAGTGTGGGGGGTGGGGGTGTGTCTGAGAACGGTAGTAGAGAATTTGCACGTAGTGGGTGGGTGGGGGGTGGGTGGGTGTAAAAAGGAGCCGAATAAAAAATAGGACGTCAGGTCTTGCAAATTTTTAGTTCCCCCCCCCCCCCCCCCCCCTGAGTGACTACAAGAAAATATACAAGGACACCGGAGGCATCAGGGGACAAGGAGGTGGGGTATCAAAAAGTGCAATCGAATCTGTGTATGAGTTAAGATCATGCCTTTAAAACGTATCATAAACTGTGATGCTCAATAGTTTTGACATAATATTTACTACTCAAAGTTTGCTGTGCACCAAGTATATCCAACTACCTGTTTTACGTTTTAGTTGAAATATTGTAATGAAAAGTGTATACATTTTTTATTTAATTATATGTTTAATGATTTAAGTACAGAAATTAAGATTTTATTTGTGTTTGGCATTATTTTTTAGCTTTTGAATACGATCACCATGGAAAATGGATATTATTGGTAAAAGAGGAAATTTTTCAAATTTGCCAAAGAGTTGACGGAGCGAACTGGTATGGGTTTAATATCGAGTATGAGACCCCTTACTGTTAATTACAGCTTGACAACGCCTTCTCGTGCTCCCAATCAAGTTCCTGGTGGTCCTTTGTGGGACGTTGTTCCATTCTTGGATCCGCATTACACCAAGCTCCTGGACACTTCTTGGCTGGACAGGATGAGCTGCAATTGCAAGCTGCAACTCATTCCAGACATGTTCGACTTGATTGAGGTCAGGGGATCTTGCTGGCCAGCCCATAAGTTCAAACTCCTACCTCTGTCGGTACTCCCCGACAGCATGGGCAACTTGAGGACGGGCATTATCGTCCTTCAGAAGGAATCTATCACCCACTGCACTTGCATACACTCTGACGTGGAAATCCAGGACCCCACCAATATACCGCTGTGCAGTCAATGTAATATGTTCAAGGACACAGAGCTCTGTACGTCCATCTCTGCTGATGCCGCCCCAGACCACGATTGACCCTCCAACATAGCGGTCATGATCAGCAATGCTGGCTGCAGGGAATCGCTTTCCTGGTCTTCTCCATACCCTAGAACGCCAATCTGTGCGGTCTAGGCAGTACCTTGACTTAAAAAGGACAGGTCGCCAATCTTCTCTGGTCCATCTAACGTGGTCCATGGCCCATTCAAATCGTGCCTGGTGGTGGTTCTGGGACAACGAAATGCGATCGGAGACCACCTTCGTGCAACCTTGCCTGGATAGTTTGCATCGAAACATTTACCCCAGATGCATTCGGAAGGTCACTGCGAAGCTGGGTTGCTGTGTCAAAGCGGTTCCTATGGGCCTGAATGATCAAAAACCGGGCTTCAGCAACAGATGTTGCCCTGTCTCTGCCACCACCATGCCGTCTTACTGGTGTGCCATACTGCAGAAATCTTGCCCAGGCTCTGGTGATCACCGTATGGTGCACACCAAGGGCTTCTCCAACCTGACGATCGGTAGCCCCTTGCTCCACCATCCCTACAGCCCGCCACATTTCTGTTTCAGACAAATGTCTTCTTGCATTTGCATTTGCCATATTCAATCATTAAATCACAAAAGGTTTGTGTTGAAATGAAGATTGAATACCCTACACATTTCATGTACATGTAGACAGTACACGAAAACATCATGAAAATCATGAGGTGCATGTTTTCCATGACTGTCACGAAAAGTCTGCCTGTCAAGAGAGCTAATGTACAGTTAGAACTAGAAGTCCTGTCATGAAATGCGCACAAATAGCACGTCAATCTGCGCGTTAATCTACGCGTTATGACCATAGCAAGGCTATCAAATTTTGTACATATGGCCTGTGTACAAGCAATGTTTCAGCCAATGGACCTCAACCCGGAGGTCCATTGGCAGAAACATTGCCTGTGTTTGCAGTGAGTAATCAGGAGAACCTGCCGTGCTGTGGATGCCATTCGATATGGCAATTGCGCGAAATTCCTACGCGCAATTAAACCTGTATAAGCGTACAATTCGTGACAGGACTTCTAGTTTTAACTGTATACACTGGGGACCATCTCAATACATTCCTCAATCATATCCACCAGACTTATCGCAAATATGCCACAAGCAAATTTTACAATGATGTGTCAAATATTTGGAGCTTAGCAAACTTCGAGTAGTGTATTTATCATCCCTTGAGAGGATTAAGCATTGCAGATGACATCTTGTTCCACTCAATTGATGATATGAAGCCTTAGAAATCATCCCGCGTCTTGTATAGCTACTCTGTGTATTGATTGTCGATGATACTCTGTCATTATACCCCCATCCCACACACAACTGCATTAAAATTAGCACCCGTAAAATACGATGTAAACGAATATTCGAGAGTTTCTGTGTTCTAGGAGAGTAAAGTTTCTTCCACTAGTGCACTTCTGTGCCCTTATGGCGAAATCAAGCACACGCTAGTCAGGGTAAGGGGATAGTCTAGACTCCCCACCCCGCTTCTAGCACCCTTAGAAATATAAGTCGCCGCTAGAGACTGAAATCTGCATGTGAAAATGTATATTTCCTTGCAGTCACTCGCAAATGGATAATTCTGAAACCGCATCAAAACCAACCGTAAATCCTTTATTATGCGTTGTGGTGCATCTAAAACATGTTTGGATTCCAGTTAAAACACCCACACTCAGACAATGTACGTTGGTGTCGATCTAGTCTTATTGCACATTACTTGTCAAGTCCTTAGAGTTATTCTCTTATATCTATAGTGCCATGAGATATCGAGAAATACCTATTCGCCATTTCCCGCGAACTGATGAAGTAGTATATTATGAACAAGAGGGATGTTATATCCCATACGCTCAACTCCATCCGTGCTTGATGCAGTCGATCCAATATCACGAAAGCCCCTTGAATCCGCATTTTTATTGTTTATATCATAATGGATATATTTTATTGTTAATAGGATATATTGTAATTATCACAGTGTTAATATTACTACAATGGATGTCAGTAACCAAAGTCTGCAATATCAGTCACATGGGAAGATACACAGAAACAGAAATGACCTTAGCACTACTTTTAGACATTAACCCTTTACTTAACGTAGCGGCCAAAACCGGCCAGCGCTATTCTCAAAAATCGCCAATTAATTTTCATTATTTTGTTCATTTTTGTCTCAAAAACATAGATTATGACCCCTCATTGGAACGAGCTCGTCGAGCTCGTTCCAACGAGGGGTCATAACCTATGTTTTTGAGACAACAAAATGAAAAAAAATAGTTATTCAAGATTTTTTTTTGCAAGTGTCGTCTGCTTTTCAGGTTAGGTGAAGGGTTAAAATTGACTAAGCCCGAAACAAATATGAAACTTTTGACTGAACATTTTTTTTAAAAAATCGGTTAAATCGTCGCATATAGTGAGGTGAGTATGTTATTAAAATAAAAATACACAGTAATGGGAAGTTAAGGTACCACAATCTGTGAAAAGCCTACCTAAACGATAATTTTGATAAACAGAAATTGACAAAGTTTGGCAAGCAATTTTGTTGAAATTGGAAAAGGAAGTCACAGTATTAGGGTTGAATACTGATCTGATCCTCCGCCACAGCTATATATGCAAGGCAAAATACCGACCCCACTGGACATTTAAAAAAAACTTAAACACTAACTCTCACAATATTGGACGCGGACGTCTAACGCCCCCGTCGTCTACATTGAAGTAGGTGAGCTAAAAAAAAAAACAAACCGAAAGTATTAAGTTCTGTAGTTATATAGTCCTGGAGAAGCAAAGTCTGAAGAAATAAACGCAAACACAAACATTTAAAATTCGGATATTTAATCGTTACAATTACAAGTTCGCATATTGTGTGCTGAACAATGGGCACCTTAACAGCACCTATACTATGTACAGGTGCTGTCAAGTTGCCCATTGTTCAGACCAGCGCACCTATCCACTCGGCCACCACTTAAGAGAGTGGTGGCCGAGTGGATAAGTGCGCTGTTCTCTCATGCCAGAGGTCCCGGGATCGATCCCCGGTCGGGGAAAGTTCTCTAGGTGTCCGCGCACTCTCTGTCAGTATCAATTGTGGAGTTGATGCTGTCACAGTGTACCGCCCTATCGGATGGGGACGTTAAATGGCTGTCCTCTGTGCGGAGAGAGACACACTCCGTGCAGGCTAAAGATCCCTTCGTAGTATTCGAGAAGAGCGAGGCCACGAAATTGCCGCTATGAAGGTCATCCCACACGCCTACGCCATTGGGCCAAGGAGAGGCGTTAATATAAGTTGTTCGCCAATCCTTGTAAAACAAATAAGATTAAATAAAGTAGAAGGGTTAAGAGAAAATACAATCGCAATAAAACACATCAAAAACAATTTGCAACTTCTTACAACAGACATTTGGTTAAGTTTTCGCCTGAGAAAGAAAAGTAAGAAACATTCCCAGGCAATAAGGGTCAGGTACTGCAGCTGTTGTCCCAAACAACTAACTACTGCAAAAAAGAAGACCTTGATTAACTGGGTTTGAAGAAACCAATTCAAACACAAACTCCTATAATTCGGATATTGGAGCTTACTGAAACATTAATTGTTACAAGTAAAAGTTCACAGGTCTTCGGGTGAAAAAAGGATAAATACCGGGAGAAATGACAGCACATACAGTTACGAAATGGTTAATAGAAACTATACTCACAACAAAACACTCCTATAAGCAATATGGATCACTGTAATATGCAATAAAGTTTACTTTAACACAACTTCTAACAAAAGAAAAAAACAATTGACGAAAAAACTGTAGAAAAAAAGGGTTATGCACTGTAGTGATGGTCCTATATAGCCCACAACTGCAATTTCAAAGCTCCGGAGCCAATGCGTTCAAAGAAATTTACTTAACCACAAACGCTCATAAAATTGTACGTTTACGTCGTCGTTGTCGCCGACGCTACCTGAGTTACGCCATTACCTCACCTCTACCACCCCCCACCCCACACTCCCTAAGAATTCCAGTATCTAGATCTGCTGATTTCTCGTGATAACGGTAGGTTTATATACACTTCAATAGTTTGTCGTCACACTATTAACCCTTATAAACAAAGCCTATCATTTTTATAGTGCCCTATTAAAGCTGCCCAATGAGTTTTCGTCCTTAATAACTCTACTGGTAGGCTGCATTTATCTTGACATTGTTTTTGCATCGGTGTTGGCTGCCTGTACGTCACCTGCTGTTATGTACAAGTTTACACAGAAGCTATTAGCATAAGATTAATCTGATGATTTATGCATTGAACCTGTTTTATATAATTTTGAAATGGTTGTTGCAACTTCAAATCAGTCATTTGTAAGGTCAAGGCCAATCTTATTGTTTCTCATGAAGTCATCCGTTGTTCATGTATTATTTATTTTAGAATAAAGAAATGATATTATGGAAAGGAAAACTTTGTTTTGAACTAAAGGAAACTTATCTCTTCAATCATTCAAGACACTTTTGACATAATAATTATTATTATCTCTGGTTGTTAATGGTGTGAGATGGGGAAATCTCACGCGAGGGCAATATATTTGGGCCAGACACGAGGCTTGTGTAGTGCCTGGACCAAATATCTCGTCCCGAAATGGTCGTTGCAATGACATATCGGTCATTTGTAAGGTCAAGGTCAATCTTGTTATTTTTCAGGAAGTGATCCATTGTTCAAGTATTATTTATTTTAAATAAATAAATTATATTGTTGAAAGGAAAACATTGTTTTGAACAAAAGGAAACTTATCTCTTTAATCATTCAAGGCGCGTTTGATATAATAATGTTTATTATCCCTGGTTGTTAATGGTGTGAGATGGGGAAATCTCACCCGAGGGCAATATGTTTGGGCCAGACACGAGGCTTGTGTAGTGCCTGTACCAAATATCTCGCCCCGAAATGGTCGATGCAATGACAGGTCGGTCAGTTGTAAGGTCAAGGTCAATCTTGTTATTTTTAATGAAGTTTTCCATTGTTCAAGTATTATTTATTTTAAATAAAGAAATGATATTATTGGAAGGAAAAACTTAGTTTTGTTCAAAAGAAAAATTATTTCTTTAACCCTTTACCTAACGTAACGGCCAAAACCGGCCATCGCTATTCTCAAAAATCGCCAAATAATTTTCATTATTTTTTTCATTTTTTGTCTCAAAAACATAGGTAATGACCCCGCGTTGGAACGAGCTCGTCGAGCTCGTTCCAACGAGGGGTCATAACCTATGTTTTTGAGACAAAAAATGAAAAAAATTAGTTATTCAAGAATTATTTTTGCAAGTGTCGTCTGCTTTTCATGTTAGGTAAAGGGTTAATCAGTCAAGGCATTTTTGACATAATAACTATTACTATCCCTGGTGGGTGAGGGTGTGATATGGGAAAATCTCATCCGAGGGCAAGATATTTGGGCCAGACACGAGGCTTCCAAAACAGTCTGACGTCCGCAAAGTAATTCAGGTGCACGTGCAGCAATATTGAACTATTTTTTTGTCCATTTTTGAAAAAAAGTTATTTGCTTATCGGAAAGAGCCCACAAAAGTTTTGTATATACAACAGGTAAATACCAGAAAATTAAATCTGAACGCGGACAAGACAGGGGTTAAAGATTTGTAGCGAAATGGATATTGACACATTCCGATGACGCCATATTATGAATTCTGCAATGCATTCGCATAGCATTTCAACGGGAATTCCGTGCAACTCGCTCCACTCATAATGATTTTCATCCAAAAATTCATATAAAGGATTCAAGTGTCCTTTGGTTTTGTGGTCTGTGTTTTTATTTCTATTTTCTTCGACAAACGTCCGTCTGCTAATATTTCTATATAAGCTGACTCTTAAAAACGGATGAAACTGTACTAGCGTGGGGGGATACCTTCAGTGTTCAAAGGGATACAACTCTCTTTCATGTACTAAAATTGGAACATATCAGCATATCATATTCTTTGCTTGGGCGATCTGAACATCTATCTAACAATCATATAGATTTATGGCCTGAAAACCACGGGAAACAGTACGTATCACATAATGTGTTCCGATTCTGTATCATATAGACGACTAATTCTGATTCCGTATCATATAGACGATTCGATTCTGATAGATTCAACTTCCGGTAAACACCACACTATCACATCTATGCATTGTTATTACGCATGAAAATATGAAATTCAAAGTTTTGACCACTTCCAACCCAATTTAAACTGAAAAACGGGAGAAACGAGCTTTTTGTAACGGGATTGTAAGATAAATGTATTATCATGACCAAATGCGTGTCCTGTAATTTGTATCAGATTCTCGGCGGCCGTGTTTACAATCGGATCACAACTCGCCCTGACGGGTTCGTTGCGATCTGATTGTAAACACGACCTCGAATCTGATACAAGTTACAGGACATGCACATGGTCATGATAATGTATATTTACCTGTCATAAGCACATGTCATATGGGATTGAATACAGTTCGCATCCCTAATTCAAAGTCTCCATCTTTTGTCATTTGAGTAACTTCCTTCACTCACATCGAGCTGTGTTCGTGGTATTTTGTATATACAGTACGTGGAGAGTGGATTGTAAGTAAATCACCCGCGGAGTGGAGTTATCACCCAAGCTGTAACGTTCAAAGTTTGTATATATCGACAAAAACCACAAGCAATGTTTCAGCCAATGGACCTCCGGGTTTAACCCGGAGGTCCACTGGCTGAAACGTTGCTGGTGCTGGTTATGCTTTGCTACAAATTTGTAATTATTGCTTGGGTGGAATCTCCACTCTGCGGATGATTTAGTGATAATACACTCTCCACGTACTGTAATTGTCATCAGAATTATTTAAAGTATTCTAATAACTCGTCTCTTGAGTTCCAATGTGTTCTATGTGCCTACTGGCAGCCTACTGGCACATAGAACACATTGGAACTCAAGAGACGAACTGTCTTTATCAATATTAAAATGCGTAAATACCTTATGTGTTCAAAATTCGGACACGAGATGACCATGGCTGTCGAAAATGTCGTTAAACCCCAATATAAAAGATGTGTTTAAAATCGTTGGTTCATCATTTTTTAGTCGAAAATTAGCATAAATACAAAGGAAAATCTGTAGTGTTACTGTTCAAGAGGAACACTAATCCAGAGTAAGAACAGAATTTTAAGTACTGTGTCTCTACAGAAGAAATAGTGGGAAATGTAATACTCTCAAAAGAGGCGTTTGTATTTCACTTGACTGAATTCCAAGTCAAGTGAAAGAATCTATAGGAATGGGCCATAGACACTTATCTATATACAAGTGTATTGCTGGTACGTTAGCGAAAAACATAGCAACTCAGTCTACCCTCCTCCCCATGAAATGGCCCCAGGTCAAGCAACGCGATACCTTCGCCCAATCACAGCGTAATAGTTTTCACTTCATCAAACGGTATGATGTTTACCTAGCTCGAAGCCTATTAACATTGTATCAACTTTCCAGTCTCGGTACTTGCTCTTTTTTGGTATTCGCGACAATGTACACACCATCAATATACTCATGTATCACAGACATCAATGTATCAGAGGCGGATTGGCTGCATGGTCCACTGAGAAACCTAGCTTCTCCCTCCCTGTGACCCCAAAGCTATTGCTGTCCAACACGTGTTGATGCGTGAAATTTTGTGACAAATGGCCGATAGGCCAAATGAATCTGCTTGCATAGGCTGCTTGTATATAATGGGTTTTTATATGGACTGCCCATACACATAAAAATATTTCGATATAAGCATCAGTCTACTCTGCCAATGATCGCTCAGATGAAAGGAAACAAAACAGCGTTCCTTCAATTTCAAAAATCAAAAGTTTCTCCGATTGGGCCGAACTATGGTCTTACTTACCGACCCCCCCCCCCCGGTAGAACCATTTTTGCCGCATGGGTCATAAAAATGATACAAAAATTCCATCGAGATGTCCTCTACGTGGACTGCCACTGATCGCTCAGATGCAAGCAAGCGGCGTTCGTTGAGTTAGAAAAATCATCACAATTCTCTTCGGGTCAGCGCCCCCACCCTGGTGCATTTCCCGGCTACTTTTCTTGGCCCAGTCCGACCATGCAAAGTAAGTTCTTCAACAAGTGATCGGCGATTGCGAGGCGTCAGAAAACTGAAAATCTTCGAATATTTTTTAGTTTTTTTTTAAATGCTTATTTATAGCAACAACCAATGAACCAATGACGGACTGGTCCATGAAAAGTTACCGGGAATGAACCCATGCGAATCCAAGATCCAGAGAAAATTTTGATTTTTCAAACAGGGCGAACGCTGTTTCCTCGCATCTGAGTGATCAATTGTAGTTCACACACAGGACATTTCAATGGCATTTTTATATCATCTTCATCACTCCTTCCGCAAAAAATGTATTGAGAAATTGGGAAAAGAATGGAGTTGGGGGTGCGCGAACCCATCGGGCCAACCATAATTCGGCCAAACGCTGTTTCCTTGTATCACAGCGATCAGTGGCAGACTTGACTGCTGGTGTATCGGAATGTTCCCTATGTTGCTGCCATTTACAGTCCACATAAAGAACATTACAATATGCCGGCATTCTATGCAGTCACATCCATTTCGCCTTTTGGGCGTTTTCACGAAATTTAATGCACCAACATGGGCTGCATCAATGTGGTGGGCCCCAGGGACCGCCTAATAGGAGCCCACCGGTACATTTCTGGTGAACCATACGGCCAGTCCGCCTCTGGCAACAACTGCCCCATGAGGTGGTTGCCAGTGAAAAACCTTTCTATATGTGACAAATGAGAGTTCCAGTAATCCAGTTGTAAGTAGATCAGAGCCCATATTACACCGACTATATGGAGAGAAATCAAGGATACAGTGCAGCGAATAATTCGAGATCATGTCGATAGTATCTGCTTGGTTTTGTGACCACAATACTGATGTGCAACTCAACAATGAGGATTTTCAATAATTTTTGTGTTCAAGAAAGAATCCATTTCTGCTGTACAAGTGATGGAACCAGGATGTGGGGTTGAGGGCGCCATATAGTACGTGGAAAGTGTATTATCGCTAAATCACCCGCAGAGTGGAAATTCCACCCAAGCAATCATTGCGAATTTGTTGCAAAGCACAACCAGCACCAGCAATGTTTCACCGGAGGTCCATTGGCTGAAACATTGCTTGTGTGTTTTGTCGATATGAACAAAACTTGAAAGTTATAGCTTGGGCGATAACCCCACTCCGATGGTGATTTACTTACAATCCACTCTCCCTGTACTGTATTTCAACCATTAATAACGAGACGAAATATCATCAGCCAAGAGCAGGACGAGTACGGGAGTGGTGTCACACCCTCGTTAGCGGCGTTCTGGGCCTCGTCGGTGAAAAGTTTGGAATTTTAAAATTCTGTGTTGTTCTCCGGTGGCTTTTTGCATCCAAAGTATTTATATTACGTATATCATCAGTTACCGGCCATATGTTACGACGACACAAGCTTAACCCTTTACCTAACATGAAAAGCAGACGACACTTGCAAAAAACATTCTTGAATAGCTTATTTTTTCATTTCTTGTCTCAAAAACATAGGTTGTGAACCCTCGTTGGAACGAGCTCGACGAGCTCGTTCCAACGAGGGGTCATAACCTATGTTTTTGAGACAAAAAATGAAAAAATAATGAAAATTAATTGGCGATCTTTGAGAACAGCGCCGGCCGGTTTTGGCCGTTACGTTGGGTAAAGGGTTAACAGAAGATATCGATAAAGCAGAAACTTTTAATAATTTTTTTTCTGTTCAGTATAATGTTTCAATGATACCTCACATCATCTGCCAAATGATCCATTAGATCCAAGTAGGCCAACGCTAAATACTATTCAAATCCCTCCTGATGACGTTTCCGGGGCATTAAAGTCCCTAATGGCAAATAAGGCCATGGGACCTGACGAAATAAGTCTTTATGTATTAAAGTACTGCAGTTCTTCATTACAATAACCAATGTCTATCATTATTTTCAATAAATACATGTACGTCAGTGAATCCTATTTTCCACTTGAATGGAAACGAGTCAATGTTTCTCCGATCGTCAAATCTAAGGACGAGAGAGCCATTTCAAACTATCGCCCGATCACTGTCTTGAGTTGTATCGGAAAAATGTTTGAAAAATGTATTTTCAAAAAAATATTTGCCTTCTTAGAATCAAACAGTATTTTGTCGAAATTCCAGGCAGGTTTCATACCCAACGATTCTACAGTATACCAGTTGACAACAATCAAAGATTCTGTCACTCAGGCACTAAATGGAAATAAAGAAATCAGATTTGTCTTTGATGATGTCAGTAAGGCATTTGACAAATTCTGGCATGAATGGCTGTTTAGTAAAGTTGCAAAGATAGGCTTTGCCGGTCTTTTGCTTTCCTGGTTCAAACACTATCCTGATCAACGAGAGCAGAGAGTTGTAATCGGTTCAAAAAACTCAAAATGGAGATTTATATCTCGTAGTGTTCCTCAAGATTCAATACTCTGTCCTCTTCTGTTCTTGATATGCATTAACGACACCGTGGATGGAATTGAATGTGATATACGCCTATTTGCAGACGATACCTCGCGATCGATAGTTGTAGAAGAACCACCCGAGGCTGCAAGAATAATATCATCCGACATAAGGAAAACTGAAAAGTGGTCTCAACAATGGCTAGTCAATTTTAATGCATCAAAAACGTTAGAACTGACAGTATCGAGGAGAAGTAGTCAATTATTGCACCCTTCCTTGGAATTTTTCGGTGAACCTATTGAAAATGTGTCGTCTCATAAACATATCGGTCTAACGTTCAACAGCATTGGCACTTGGAGCGATCATATGGACTGAATTATCAAAAAAGGATGGAATCGCATAAATATGCTTCGAATGTTCAAATTTAAACTTGACAGGAAAACTCTAGAACAAATGCACTTTTCTTTCGTGAGACCAGTCTTGAAATATGCATTGCCAGTTTGGGACAATTGTACTAACACGTAATCGAATGAGCTAGAAAAAATCAGGTCGAAGCTGCCAGACTTGTTACTGTAGCTAATAAGAGTGCGAGTAAACCCAAATTATACAGTAAAATTGGGCGGAAGTCATTATATCAGAGACGTCAGAAACACAGTCTAATCCAAATCCGCAAAATGGACCACAACTATTTGCCAAACTATGTTTCTAACTTTATACCACGACATGTATATCAAACACAGGATTACAACTTAAGAAATAACCAATACTTAACAATGCCACATTCCCGAACTGCATTGAGGCAAAAATCTTTTATACCATCAACAGTAAAACTTTGGAATGAATTGCTATCTGCAACGAGTGAAACAATATCGCAACACGCTTTCAAAACTCTAATAAATAACAGTAACAGGTCACCTAAATTCTATTATCATCGCTTCTCCAGAAGTAGTCAATTATACCGTTGCAGAATGCGATTAAACTTGAATGAAGACCTCTTCACTAACAACTTATCTGAAAGTCCACTTTGCAGCTGTGGTCAAGTCGAAGCAACACATTACTTCTTATGGAATGTCCTCTGAATGATAGAGCTCGCAAAGAAACAATTAATCAAACCTAAACCAGTTAACAACAAGTGTGCTTATGTTTCGATCGCAACACTTCATGAAAAACGAAAATAGAAACACCTTTGACACGGTTCAGCGATTCATCACAAAGTTGAAGCGTTTCAACTACTAATTCTAAATTTTAGGGTTGAGCTGGAGTGCCGTTCCTCCTAGTGGTAGTTGTCTCTTTAGCTATATGGGTATTGCTTAATGAGTAACTAAAACCTTTTGTAGTAGATAAGCAGGGTAACCTAACGCAAGGAGTTAATCGCCAAGCAATGACTGATCGTCCCCATTAATCGCAACGTGAATTACTAGTGACTGCCCTGTGGATCGGGTCTCAACCTGCCAGATCATTGGCATCATGGCACTGTCAAATTTTCAACGACAATAACACTAACCCTACTTTCCTCATTTATTTCACTCTCAATATTTTTGTCTCCATCAATTTAACCAGTTTAAAAATGCATGTACCTCTATTGTATCACTCAAAACTATAAATTTGATGTTGTAACTTTACACTTCTAGGAGACGACTTACATAAGCATTAGGCTTGATTTCAAATCCTTTTATCACAGTAAACTATACAAAAGCACAATACCTTCTATTGTTCATATATATTTTATAAATTACATCTGTTCCATGTAAATTCCAGCCATTTTGCAATAAACAATGTTTAAACTAAATATTGCCATCGTTTCGTATAGACTCACTGACATTTTGAAAATGAGAAGCCAATAAAAAGTGATTCAAAGGAGACCGACATAGGGGATATAGCTAGCAGTATAATGGGGTGTGGTTGTTGGCGTCCATTGTTATAGCGGATATTACCGTGTTCCCTGGTCTAGATGCTTGAGAACAAAGTGAATTGTATGACATAGCGGGGGTGCCCCCCACCAACACTGGATCCTCCCATGGGTGGAGCTGGCATTTTCAGACTTCGCCTTGGTAACAGACTAATAGCACTACAATTCACAAATGATTTCTTCCGCAAAACACTTTTTTAATTTCCTTTGCTTTCTATGTTTTTATTAATCCTGCATAAAAATGATTAGTTTTTTTATACATAGTCAATCCAATCTGTTTAAATTGTTGTACTGTTTTTTTTCTGCTGTTTTATTTTTCTGAAAATTTTATTTCGAAATGAGGGGATGGGCTGTGATTATATAATATACTCATTGCAGGAGAACAAGGTCCCCTTTTCAAAAGGGGGCTGCTATTATATCAGACACGTGCTGTAAAGGAACAAAAGACCCTTTTTAAAAGACGACTAGTTTTCTATACAATGGCTGTTATTATACACAAGAGAACCGAGTGTAATTTTCTATACAATGGAAGTTATTATATAATACACTCACTTCAAGAGAACCGAGTGTAGTTTTCTATACAATGGCTGTTATTATATAATACACTCACTTCAAGAGAACCGAGTGTAGTTTTCAACAAAGGGGCTGTTATTATGTAATGCATTCACCTCAAGAGAACCGGGTGTAGTTTTCAACAGACGGTCTATTATTATGTAATACACCCACTTCAAGAGAACCGAGTGGGGTTTTCTGTACAATGGCTGTTATTATGTAATACACTCACTTCAAGAGAACCGAGTGTAGTTTTCTATACAATGGCTGTTATTATATAATACACTCACGTCAAGAGAACCGAGTGTAGTTTTCAACAAAGGGGCTGTTATTATGTAATATACTCACTTCAAGAGAACCAAGTGTATTTTTCTATACAATGGCTGTTATTATATAATACACTCGCTTCAAGAGAACCGAGTGTAGTTGTCTATACAATGACTGTTATTATATAATACACTCACTTCAAGAGAACCGAGTGTAGTTGTCTATACAATGACTGTTATTATATAATACAGTCGCTTCAAGAGAACCGAGTGTAGTTGTCTATACAATGGCTGTTATTATATAATACACTCACTTCAAGAGAACCGAGTGTAGTTGTCTATACAATGGCTGTTATTATATAATATACTCACTTCAAGAGAACCGAGTGTAGTTGTCTATACAATGGCTGTTATTATATAATACAGTCGCTTCAAGAGAACCGAGTGTAGTTGTCTATACAATGGCTGTTATTATATAATACACTCACTTCAAGAGAACCGAGTGTAGTTGTCTATACAATGGCTGTTATCATATAATACACTCACTTCAAGAGAACCGAGTGTAGTTGTCTATACAATGGCTGTTATTATATAATGCACTCACTTCAAGAGAACCGAGTGTAGTTTTCTATACAATGACTGTTATTATATAATACAGTCGCTTCAAGAGAACCGAGTGTAGTTGTCTATACAATGGCTGTTATTATATAATACACTCACTTCAAGAGAACCGAGTGTAGTTGTCTATACAATGGCTGTTATCATATAATACACTCACTTCAAGAGAACCGAGTGTAGTTGTCTATACAATGGCTGTTATTATATAATGCACTCACTTCAAGAGAACCGAGTGTAGTTTTCTATACAATGACTGTTATTATATAATACAGTCGCTTCAAGAGAACCGAGTGTAGTTGTCTATACAATGGCTGTTATTATATAATACACTCACTTCAAGAGAACCGAGTGTAGTTGTCTATACAATGGCTGTTATCATATAATACACTCACTTCAAGAGAACCGAGTGTAGTTGTCTATACAATGGCTGTTATTATATAATGCACTCACTTCAAGAGAACCGAGTGTAGTTTTCTATACAATGACTGTTATTATATAATACAGTCGCTTCAAGAGAACCGAGTGTAGTTGTCTATACAATGGCTGTTATTATATAATGCACTCACTTCAAGAGAACCGAGTGTAGTTTTCTATACAATGGCTGTTATTATATAATACACTCACTTCAAGAGAACCGAGTGTAGTTGTCTATACAATGGCTGTTATTATATAATACACTCACTTCAAGAGAACCGAGTGTAGTTGTCTATACAATGGCTATTATTATATAATACAGTCACTTCAAGAGAATCGAGTGTATTTTTTTTTATATACAGACTGCCATTATATAATACACTCACCTCAAGAGAACCGAGTGTAGTTTTCAAAAGTCGGGTTGCTATTACATAATGCATTACTTTAAGAGAACCGAGTGTAGTTTTCAACAAAGGGGCTGTTATTATGTAATACACTCACTTCAAGAGAACCAAGTGTAGTTTTAAACAGACGGTCTTCTATTATTTAATGCACTCACTTCACGAGAACGGAGTGTAGTTTTCTATGCATATACTGCTATTATATAATTCATCCACTTCAGAAGAACCGAATGTAGTTTTCAACAGACGGATTGTTTTTATATAATACACCCACTGTAAGGTCTTTTAACCGATGGGCTACTGTTATACGATACATTCACTACAAGAAAATATAATAATTTTTTCAAAAGGTTGAGTGATATTATCTAATGCACTCCCAGCAAGGGAACAGTGTGAACTTTTTCTGCAGGCAGACTGTTAGCTTATAATACAGTAGCCATAATAAAAGGACACAGTGTCCTTTTCAACAAGGGGGCTGTTAGTATATAATATAATCACTGTAAGAAAACCGAGTATCCATTTCATCAGACGGGCCGTTAATATATAACACAGTCAGAAAAAATGAAAACAGAATGTCTTCCTTCACTCCGTCCATGAATGCCGAGGCCCACCGTCAGGGAGGCGAGTGTTGGAACGGGGCACATCCCCAAGTACTTCTTCGTGAACTGAATTCAAACATATCAAGGTTCCGGCCTAACAGGACAACATAACAGGCCCGTCACCCCCGAACCTTAGAAGTCTGGGTTTAATGTAAGCACGTCAGGGCCGTGTTCTGTATACATGAATCTAAATTCGAATCGGAGGCCGCTCTTCCGTGAAACGACAGAAGGTCCCGAAGCAGACTATACATGCATTGGGCGGCTACAACCAACTAACGAACACAAAACGGAAGATTATACTTACCTGAAAACCAACCACAAGAAGTCCAACCAACAGAGACGCAGAAAATCCCAAGGCTGACTACAATTGCCCTAGACGGCACTGGTGAATAATGCAAGTGGCAGACTCTACTTTCCTGAGAAACGCCCGCCTGTACCAGCATCAGTTTATTTCTCCTGCACACCTTCCTCCTCTACCGCGACTGGACATGATGATAAATCCCTCTAACTTTAGAAAGGGTCGAATGGGGGCTCGCCTCAACTCTCCCTGTGCGCATTCGGAGCGCAAAACCATTTCTCTGTAGACAGCTTGTCATTCTCAACACAGGGACTGCTAGGGTTTAACAACATATTCGACAGTTTGGGCCAGACCTTCAGATCAGTCTAATTTGGACACAACGGCATATATGGATTTGGCTTGCATGGTTGGAGAAAAAGCACCTGTACTTTCTTCATCTTGGCGTCTATTTTAGGTTTTATTCCCCCCGTCTTAAAAAGTTTACAACCCATTGTTATAGGTATTCACCATTATCACTGGGTCCCTCCCACCACCCTTTGACGTAAGTGTACTTGACTAATTCGAGAAGGCTTCTTAGTTTCCCAGCGTCGAGCCAACGGTCTATCTGAATGTAAATTACGCATGGCGTTTACTGAGAAATGCCACAGACATGAACCTAATAGATCTCAAGCTTTAAGTGCATAATCATATGGAATTCGCCACAGAAAAGCAATCGCCGTCGACAGTGTCGTATACGACACTGTCTACTCCGATTGCTTTTCTATGGCGAACTCTGATGTTTTTTTTTAAAAACAAATATCTATCTGTTGCATTGTTTGATTCGAAAGTATGCTCTAGGCTTTATTGCAAGCATCAGGGAAACCTGGTCAAACTATATACTGCCGAACTACTGCAAAACTTTGGAAAAAGTTTTAAACTACACATAATTTGGGCGCAATTGTCTTATTTGGGCACGGCGTTTACCGTCTTTAGTTGGGAAGAATTTAAAGGCCTGGTTAGGGCTACACCCAAATATATAAAAGCCCAACAGCCCAATACAGCTTAGCCATAGAAAAGCAGAGGTTCCAACAGAGTAGAGAGAAAGCAAGGACACATTTATATACAGATAGGAGATAAGGGAGTATTGGATAATTATCGGGGGGTGGGGGGATCTTTGCTTGTAGCAACATGGGAAATGTTTTATGTAAGGTCCTGTATTAAATGATGCGATCGAAGAGAAGAGGTGCTTGAGAGAGGTACAGAATGGCTTCAGGAATGGAAGTCGTGTCACTGGCCAGCTTTTCACGCTAACCCAAATGGTGGAATCTTCGAAAGCCACAAACAAAAAGATGTTTATGGAGTTTCTGAATGTTTACAATACATATGATAGAGTATGGCAAACATAAACTCCGAGCTGCAAACCTCAGGCCACGTTACCATCAGTTTATCGCAATAAGGTATAATGTTAGAGTGTTTTGAGTTATTTCTAAATGACCCCCGCCAGTGGAACATTTCCGGTCAACATTTGTTTAAATTTCTACCGCTCAAACCGAGACGTTCCGAAGAAACGTGTTAATTACAGAGAACGGCGACCTGCAATCCAATAAAATTTCTTCAGTTGTCAAGTCACTCTGAATGTAAACTATATGGATTTCTCAATGTCAGTGTCAGAACAGTGAGGCGATGGGGTGAGGATTAGCATTGTGTCCAAACGCAAGGTGAATATTGAATTTGTTTGTATGCCCAACTGGAAATATTAAATGTGGTACTCAATCAAACACACATAATTCGGTACAATTAAACTAATGATGCTCTAGTTTGAGGTGGACATCGTGGATAGCCTCCCCTTGGAAGCATTATCTTCCACGCGACTACCGCCCGAGGACACAGTGTGTCCCTCAAAGAGGCAATCAGCAATATCCATCTGGAACCAGGAGCCAATACTATAAAACTTTTACAATTGTATTTTCTAGATTTGTATTTTCTGCCTATGAATATAACTAACTAACATGCATCATTAGCATTTTAAAAGATGTGGCAATTTGCCAATTGGCAAATTGCCACATCTTTGAAAATGCTAATGGTTCTTTTCAACCCATATAAAGTAATAACCAGAAAATACAATTCTAGAAAATACAATTGTAAACGTGTTATAGTTTTGGCCACTGGTCATCGTTTTAATATTAATGCTAGATAATTTAACCCTTTGAACCCTCGTTTCTAGAAATGGTATCGCCTTTGTGTACACTTACAGTGAGATGGGTCAGCCCAATTTCAATATACAGGGGGGAATAACTAAAATAAAAACTGCAGTCTGCAGCCACCCGGGTATAAACCTCTTATAATAAGACAAAAATAGGACAAAATTATGTCTTGAATCGAAAAATATGTCTTACAGGCGAACAGTGTTAACATGAGTATTATTAAAGAAACAGATATATACGTACTCCACAAATTCCAACTCCAGTTGCAACTCCCGTTGATATTCCTACTCCGAATCCAAGAGATTTTTCCTTGATCTGTTCTTTTTCTACAACATAATCAAACCATTAAACAAAATGTACAATTGAAGTTCATTAAAGCATGGTCAACGATATATTAAGCGGCCAGTGTGTTTTGAAGAAAAGGTTAATTTCAAAGCTTCTTCCATCATACTGCAATGATATACATTGCTCAAAGCCTCACTGCCCGGATTGTGCTGTCTAGTCTACTTCCACACCACGCCATCCCCAGACCGGTAGCCACCCTCTTCAAGCCACACAGTCCCGTAAAAGCTAACACCAACATATATCACAAAAGGTTTGACAAGGTTTGCTGACAAGGCTCACATATATAGATTACTATTTTTCATTTTCAATGTAACTTTGTCTGGTATTCTCGTCCTGGCTGGCGCCATCGGGTTCCGCCTGATCCTTGCATTTGACACATGTGCTGTACACGACCAGTCTACTCCGTACTTTGGCACCTTACGGTATTAAATGCAGAGGAAGGGCCGAGCCAGAAGGGGCCAGCCTAATAGGTTCCTCCAACCGTTCACACCATTTGCAAATGCAATTGTCGATATATTTTGTGTTGCATCACAATTTTATTTTATTTTTTCCCTTTTCAATCTAGATATTCCTTTATTTTCTTTCTGTACTTTCTTCTACATACCTGTTCCTATCTACCGACCTCTTACTCCCCCTCCCCCCTCACCAAGGGGAAGGCAGGAAGACAACCAATCTCCCTGCTGGTATACTTAAGTAAACTTGGTCGTAAACTTATTGGTTTGATTTCTGCATTGTGATTTGTACATAATATATAAATTGTGTTTTATTTTTTTTTTATACTGGTGAAATAAAATATATCAAATATATCAAAATCCCTGCTCTTCTGCGGTTGAAATCATTAACGTTCAGGGAATATGACCGCAGGTCCTAATCAATACAATGATATCTCAAATCTGGTGAAATCGCATGTATGCACGCCCAATCACACACACAGGAAAGACAATTTTGACAATTCACATGATCTCTTCTTTCAATCCCCGACAAGATGGGCTTTCATTTCCTTCATCTAACGGTGTAAAGCAATGAAAATGTTTGTTATAAAAGCACAACTTAAATAAACCATGGGAACTCGTATTAAAATCCTTTCGTCAGGCAATATATATGTCAGACAATATATGAGGACAGAAATTATTTAATTTATTTATTTAATGGTGTTTAAGGTCACAGACTTATGCACAATGGCTAATCGTGACCGTGACAGTTTTACGGGTGGAGGAAGCCGGAGTACCTGGAGAGAACCACCGAGCAACGACGAGCAGCTGTCAGCTCTCCAACATCGTAACTCTGAACTCTGCACCGCAGCACAAGCAGGGTTAGATTGGTTGAAGACATGCGCACCATCGACGTGAAGTACGCCTCAGTACACAGCGTCATCGTGCCCCCATGTAGGCAATCGGGGTGAAGTGTCTTGCCCAAGGACACAACGCGGTTGCCGCAGGTGGGATTCGAACCGAGGACCTCTCGGCTTGCAGCCTGCACCTCTACCAACTGAGCCACCGCGCCCCCCGAGGACAGAAATAAATACCCAGGGGAATCTATCAATTATACCATTGAGACGCGTGGGCACGAGAAATAAAGTTGGCATAGATCTTTCTGGGGACACAGAAATAGATACTGTGGAACACACTTAACTGGATATTTCTTTAATGAATGGCCCTATTAATTGAATATAACTTTCAAACACAAAACCATTTACCACACCTTCGGGACAAATTTGACTTGTTATTTGCATATAGGTTATTGAGTAAATTGCAGTTAATTCAATAAAATAATCGTGTGATATGTCGAGAAATTTGCCTCACAAGAACCAAATTCCCCTTGTTTATAAACCACATTTGGTCTCTGTGATCAAATAAGGACATTTAATCTATTATATCTTGTTTGACAGAGCTCCGCGAGCTCTGTCAAACATGATATAATACATTAAATGCTCAGTTTATCTCTACGATACAGAAAAACAACTACCTTTCTGTTAATTGAATTCTTCTGTTAATTGAATAACTCTCACTGACAAAGCGACTATTCAATTAATAGGGTTACACTGTATCCGATTTACAAATTTTAGCCACTTTCCGACTGAACTAGACCACGGTGATTCCGGACAGTTGATTTATTCCCCACAATCCAACCACTGCCCTCAGACGAGTAAAACTGAAATGCACGTGTCCCAGCAAGTGCGTTGACACATTCTCGCGATTCCCCCCCCCCCCCCACCCACCCCCCTCTGTCTCCCTCTTAGTCTCTCTTAAAGGTATGCTAAATCTGCCTTACTGTTATTACATTTACTTATATGTTTGAAGACCACTTTAGCTTTTCCAACCAGCTCACACTCTCTGACCATGAAATCTTTAGGTAAATGTCGAATTTCTGAACGCCATTTACGTCTGTGTTGAAATTGTGAGTCATTTGCTCGCATTCATTTCCTTATACTGATGTTCGAAAATAACTGTGTGATATGTAATACATATACATTGTCATATTGATGTTTAGAATCATCTCTCTCTCTCTCTCTCTCTCTCTCTCTCTCTCTCTCTCTCTCTCTCAGAAAACAACATAACTGACACTTAAATAAATGAATAAAGTACATCGTGCAATTTTTCAAACAAACCTAGGGTATGCAATATATCTTCTTAATGCTCAATTTCTTTCAGTTTACATTGATTCAATTCATTATTTGTGAATATTCGATGTTGTGCACTTCCATGAAAGGTGGGGGCGCGATGGCGTCGCGGTAACCGATTCTATTGGATGGGTGACCGTCTTAGCGATCGATTCAGACTCCCGCGTTGTGTCCTTGGGCAGGGCACTTTACCTCGTATATGTACATAGGAGAACGATGACGCCGTGTACTAAGGCGTACTGCACGTCGATGGTGCGCATGTCTTCAACCAATCTAATCCTGTCGGTGCTGCAGTGCGGAGTTTCGATGTTGGGGAGCTTGCAAATTCTCGTCGTTACTCGGTGGTTCTCTCCGGGTACTCCGGATTCCTCCACCCGTAAAACTGTCACCGACACGATATGACCTTGGCTGTTAAAATGTCGTTACACCCCAATAAATCAACAGCTTCCCATTGAACATGAAAATAGGTAATGCTGTGTTTGTTGAATGAGAAAAATTGAAAATGAGAAACATTTCATAATGGAGAGTCCTGCATATGTCGAATTAAGAACTATATCATTTGACAACATGCAGAGATATCATACGATCTTTGGTGAATTAAATATAGATGAAAAAATGAATCTAATTATAACAAATAATTGTCCACAAATTGTGTCGAAAGTTAGCAGCGGAATCCAACAGTTCTTTGATACCTGGCAATTACTGCTAAGTACTTTATAATCGTTTGCACATTGAGATTTACCTGTCACGTATGTGAAATATAATTCATATATATGTATGTTCTTTTTTATATGTATATGTTCATCGTTGTTATGCAATCTGTCCATATGGATGTTTTATTTCTGCTAGACTTATACTATCTTATGGTCACCGTGGGAATGCCACTGCGTTGCTATTAAAAGCAAACAAAGTAGTCGTGTATTGTGGAGACCAGGGAACATTCGCCAGTAATTCTAATGAGTTATCCAGGACGCGAGAAAACCATTGATGATAGATGTTCTAGGAATTTTAAGGACTTTCCATTCTCTTTTTTACATCAGGAGAGAATAATGTTTATATGCCATTCGTCAGTAACATTTCAAATAAGTGTAGGTCTGCTGCCATTACAATCGTTCCTGGCAGCAGATAACTTACCCACTGTATTATTTTCTGGTGGAAACGACGTGTTGGTGGTCTGCAACTCCTCGGCTCTGGTAGTCTCTGCTGTAACTGAGAAACCAGAAACGCTGCATTTAGATAAAGTTTGATGGAAATATATTCTTTACAGGTGATAGTGTTGTCGAATGATCATTTGGGCATCACAAGACTCTCTCTATCTCTCTCCACCCCCTCGTCCCCGCCCTTTTGCTCTCTCTCTCTCTCTCTCTTCTCTCTCCCTCTCTCTTTCTCTCTCTCTCTCTCTCTCTCTCTCTTTCTCTCTCTCTCTCTCTCTGTGTTTTACTCTAGCTGTATCTGTATCTCTCTGCGGCTCTCTCTCTGTCTGATACCAACGTATCTGTGGGGAGATAACTGAGTATTATGGGGACACTGACCAGTGATTTAGCCGAGTTATAGAGAATATTAGAGAATATTTCATTTGTCATTGAACACAAAATGGACATCAGTATTTTTATGACACTTTGATCAACCAAGGACATCGCTATTATAGCGACTGGACTTTCTGGCCCCAATGGAATCAAATTTTCATAACCATGTAAAATGAAATATACGTGTTCCCACAAAAGGCTTGTCACCAGTAACTACTATTTGCTAACTTACCCATTTAATTATATTCTATAGAAAAAGAATGTATATGGTTGGCAGATCGTCTATTTTGGATTTTCTCTCTCTCTCAGAAGTTTGAATTGCAGTATTTCGACTCTAAACAAAATTATCTATTTATCATATGACTCGTACGTTTTGTTCACTTTAAAACATTTGATATTTTGTTTTCATATTAATCAGTGATAAATAAAGCCTTCCGTCAATTTCATTGGTCAATTTCAAAACTAGACAATTTGATTAGCTGAACAAAATACAACTGGGCCACATTTTCTGAATTTGCATAATCATAGTTGGGAGCTTTCATTGGTCAATTTCAAAACTGGACAATTTGATTGGATAAACAAAATACAACTGGATCACATTTCCATAATGTTAGTATGGAGAATTCACGTTATCTGTCCTATTTAGGGTGGGTTATATTGTATTAATCTTTTACCTACAAGAAAAACACCATTCATTTTTATATATTTTCACTTTTTGCTTCCAAAACATGGGCTATGACCCCTCATTGGAACAAGCTCGACGAGCTCGTTCGAATTAGGATTCATAACCTATGTTTTGGAAGCAAAAAATTTAAATTTTTAGTTATACGAGGATGTTTTTTCCAAGTGCCGTCTGCAACTCAAGTTAGGTGATAGGTTAAAAAGTCATATTAAGTGGCTAATTTGTGCGTGTGTGTGTCATATGATAAATAGAATATGAAATGAGTGTTTTTCTCATATAATATTTATGAAACTCGTCCGAATTTTCTGTTCGAGCTCGGAAGAGGCTCGCCAAAATAGAAAATTCTTAGACTCTTTTCATAAATAATATATGAGAAAAACACTCATTCCATATCCTCTATATATCACATACCCACACTATATATATGCGACAATGGTGCCCACCATCTCCAACAAGTGTCCCGAAATGTATCTGATTTAACCGTTTACGCACCGTAACTGCCAAAAACCGGCCAGCGCTATTTTCAAAAATCGCCAATTAATTTTCATTATTTTTGTTCATTTCTTGTCTCAAAAACATAGATTATGACCCCTCGTTGGAACGAGCTCGTCATAACCTATGCTTTTGAGACAAAAAATGAAAAAAAATAGTTATTCAAGATTTCTTTTTTGCGAGTGTCGTCTGCTTTTCTTTTTAGGTAAAGGGTTAACACCGTTTGGATTCCTTTAATTTTACAGCCTCTTACATTGAGATCATTTAAAAATGGAGAGAATGGATCCACGTAAGCATTTAGTCATCTTATGCAAAGCTTGTTGTGTGCATTCAACGTTATCAGAGACAATACATACAGAGAGAAATGTGCTAGGTATACTACGCTTGGATCCGGTCTACGCTTTTGAATGTCATGTCAGATTCATCTGGTCGGTCGTTACTCAATAAAAATAATAAACCTTTGGCCGGCCGCTGATTTGTCTCGGTTCTCGGGTGAAACGGCAGAAAACAGCGTGAAGCAAGACTATAAATAGACCGCCGAATGTAATATTCATTCGCTTAACCCGTTATCCAACGTAATGGTCAAAACCGGTGTAACAGGAATGGAAGTCCGTAGGAAAATTAGTCCCTCTGGACTATTATTCCGCGGAATTATAGTCCTAGGTCTAACATTTCTAGGAATAGTAGTCCGGCGGACTACTATTCCTAGAAATGTTAGACCTAGGACTATAATTCCGAGGAATAATAGTCCAGAGGGACTAACGTTCCTACGGACTTCCATTCCTTTTACACCGGCCCGCGCTATGCACAAACACTGTCATTCAAGGTTCATTATTTTTTTCATTTTTTGCGCCAATAAACATAGCTTATGACCCTTCACTGGAACAAGCTTGTTGAGCTCGTTCCAAAGGAGGTAATAACCTATGTTTTTGACCCAAACAATGAACAGAATTAAGGATTCAATAATTTTGTTTGCAAGTGTCGTCTGCTTTTCATGTTAGGTAAAGGGGTAGCTCAAGTTAAACCAACGTAAAAAACAAGACCGGTCAGCGCAATTCACAAAATCACCATTCACCATGTCTCGAAAAACATAGCATTCTTGATGCAAAAAAGTACAAAAAACGGGTATTCAATAAATTTTGTTTGCAAGTGCCGACTGCCTTTCTTGTCAGGTAAATGGTTAATCGTGGTATGCAAACACAATAGGGTAAGACACGGAGGACAAGAATCAACACCCTCTGTTGAAGTACTTTTTCCTGTATTTCACGCGCGTCTTCTACCCTGGTCGGTGGCGCGGGGGTTCAGTGGATGGAGATGTAGGCTGCAAGCCGAGAGGTCCTCGGTTCGAATCCCACCTGAGGCAACCGCGTTGTGTCCTTGGGCAAGACACTTAACCACATGCGGGGCACTGTGACAGGTCGATGGTGCACTTGTCGTCTACCAATGCTAATCCTGCTTGTGTGGAGTTTGTAGGCGGTTCCCTCTGGGTACTCTGACTTCCTCCACCCGCAAAACTGTCCGACACGAGGTGACTTTGGCTGTCGAAAGTGTCTTTAAACCACAACAAGTAAATAAATCTACTCGGGGTTGTTGATTCCAGTCTGCCGTATTCCACCCCGTTGTGCTGTGTCTTAATACATTTCAAAACATTAGTTAAGTTACCAACTGGACTAAATATTACAGTTAAAGAAATGTGTGTGGTCCGAAACCCTTCTATTGGGTTAATTTTAGGTATAAGTAAGAAAATGAAACGTAACATTGAGATTTATTTCTGCAAAAGTGTATTGTATATCTGCATTGGTCTCTATGAAATTATCGATTTGGCTCAGATTTACTCAAAAGATTGTGACAATTCTCACTTCTCCATTAACCCTTAACTTAACACGAAAGGAAGACGACACTTACAAACAGAATTCTGAAATAACTATTTTTTCATAATTTGCGTCACAACCATTGCTTATGACCCCTCATTCGAACGATCTCGTTCTAATGAGGAGTCAAAAGCTATGGTTCGGAAACAAAACTAAAAAACAAATATTGAAAATGTGACTAATGTGAATAGCACTGGTCGGTTTTGACCGTTACATTGAGAAAAGGGTTAACCACACACTGATATTTCAGATTATCTCGGGGCCCCCAACTCCTATCAGTCCTCGACAATGACAATGTTTTATATTAGCTCGAACGTTTCATCTCACTTTTTTATGAAGAGGGGAAAATGTACAGTTAAAACTAGAAGTCCTGTCATTAAATGCGCACAAATAGCACGCCGATCTGCACGTTAATCTACGCGTTATGACCATAGTAAGGCTATCAAATTTTGTATATATGGCCTGTGCACAAGCAATGTTTCAGCCAATGGACCTCCGGATAACCCGGAGGTCCATTGGCAGAAACATTGCCTGTGTTTGCTATGAGTAATCAGGAGAACCTGCCGTGCTTTGGTTGCCATTCGATATGGCAATTGCGCGCAATTCCTACGCGCAATTAAGCCTAGATAAGCGTACAATTCGGGACAGGACTTCTAGTTTTAACTGTACATAACCATTCACAATTCACATTCGAAATTAATGTTGGACATCGTTATTAGAATATTTATTGTCATTAGTTAAGTTATTCAATGAACTGTTCGTTACAGGTAAAGAAAGGTGCAAAGAAACCCTTTCATTTGAATAGTCTCGTTTGCATATCACGGTCCAATTGAGCACTGTTTTTCGTCCGTTGTAGTGATGTTAAAAATCCTTCTGATTCAACCTTACATTCGATAAATTTAACCATATGTTTGTCGTAAACATCGACACTTTTTACCCCTCTCACTGTGCTCACATAGACAGTTTATTACACCTGTTGGACCACTATCTCCCACAGCCGCCTGCACAAATACTTCGAACTAATATGATTTTATAGCTTCCGTTCACTTTTCTTGATCTAAAACTTCCGTTCTTAAATGATAATGTTAATGGGTAATCATCCATCGGTCACCATCCGAATCAATGCTTCTGGAGGTTTACCTCCATTAGTGAGACATCCGGAATGAAATGGTTTTGCGTGCCGAAGGCAGCAGGGACGGTGTGCGATTGTTCAACCCCTTTCGACCTAACTGTTGGTGAGGTTATTTCTTTATTTGTTTATTGGTGTTTAAGGTCACATACCTGTGCACAATGGCTAGTCTTGACGACTGCGACAGTTTTACGTGTGGAGGAAGCTGGAGGACCCGGAGAGAACCACCGAGCAATTGTCAGCTCCTCAACATTCTAATGCTGTTCATAAGCAGGGTTACAGTGGTTGAAGACATGTGCACCATCGACGTGCAATACGCCTTACTGCACGGCGTCATCGTACGCCCATGTAGGCAACCGGGATAAAGTGCCTTTTCCAAGGACACGATGCGAGTCGTCCCGGAAGGGGATCGAACTCGGGACCTCTAGCATAGAAGTCCAACAGTCTACCACTGCGCCACCGCGCGCCCTCCCGATGGTGAGTTCGATTTTGTTCCCTTTGCCGAAAGATTTCCCTGAATACTTTTGTTAACCCTTTACCTAACCTGAAAAGCAGACGACACTTGCAAAAATAATTCTTGAATAACTATTTTTTTTCATTTTTTTGTCTCAAAAACATAGGTTATGACCCCTCATTGGAACGAGCTCGACGAGCTCGTTCCAATGAGGGGTCATAACCTATGTTTTTGAGACAAAAAAAAAAATGAAAAAATAATGAAAAGTAATTGTCGATTTTTGAGAATAGCGCTGGCCGGTTTTGGCCGTTACGTTGGGTAAAGGGTTAATTTCTTCTATTTTCCGCTTGTCTTCATTGTGTTCCACCAGACCTCCTCATTCTCTCCTTTTCACTGTTCTTTTTCCGTCTCCCTTGCCAACCTAGCCTCCAGCTGCTCAA
Organism: Pictodentalium vernedei; assembly: GCA_031216915.1. Taxonomy (NCBI): domain Eukaryota; kingdom Metazoa; phylum Mollusca; class Scaphopoda; order Dentaliida; family Dentaliidae; genus Pictodentalium; species Pictodentalium vernedei. Next base: position 768,200,872 of record CM062295.1, read on the forward strand.
GGATTTCCTCTTCTATTTCCTCTGAGCTTGATTCCAAGTAGATAGGAGATACCAGTTTGAAATAGGTGACCCCCATCTCTTCCTGAGCCTCCTCCGTCTCTCCGTCTCCCGACCTTTTCGGTGTAAAGGTGGGGGTTGGCGTGGTGAGGATTTGGGGATTGACACCCTCTCCACTTCCTGTTTCTCTGTCTCTGTTTTTCTCCTCTCGAGCCAGGCTTTCAAGTACCGAGAGTCCCTGCGCTTGGTTGATGGACTCTTCTTTCTTCTTTTCCTTCTCTTTTCAAGGCCCCCGAACTGCCACGGGTGAGGACCACTGTGAGATGGAATTTATCTTCTCTCTCTCTCTCTCTCTCTCTCTCTCTCTCTCTCTCTCTCTGTAATAAACCACATTAAACATTTATCGACTCTATGTGCCAGCATTGCTGAAGCTGAAATCACCAATGCCCTAACATACACGCCAGTAAGGATGAAATAATCGACTAGGAATCTCGTCAAACGTGGTTATTTATCGGGTACAGTACGTGGAGAGTGGATTGTAAGTAAATCACCCGCGGAGTGGGGTTATCACCCAAGCTATAACTTTCAAATGTTGTTCATATCGACAAACACATAAGCAATGTTTCAGCCAATGGACCTCCGGGTTTAACCCGGAGGTCCATTGGCTGAAACATTGCCGGTGCTGGTTGTGCTTTGCAACAAATTCGCAATTATTGCTTGGGTGGAATCTCCACTCTGCGGGTGATTTAGTGATAATACACTCTCCACGTACTGTACCTTCTGGACAATTGTAAATCTATCGGTATTTTAACATGTCGTAATTTCGTAACAAAGACCATTATTGAGACTTAATTTAAGGGAAATCTCTCTCTCTCTCTTCTCCCTCTCCGTTCCAAAGTAACCAACGGACTTATGATTGTACCTTTATTTTTAAAGATTTACCTGGATGTTGACAACAATCGCGAAACTTCGCAGATATCGAGAGCTAACACATTTATGTATATGGCGAAATAGAGGCCCACTGGTAGCAACCGGTTCTTTCTATCCATTGATGAGTCATTACAACGAATGAGTTTTTAAAAGATCTTGATCTCTTACACTGATTTCCTTTCATCATTCGTAGGTCCCTTAAAAAGAACTTATAATTGTACCTTTATTTTAACAAATTTACCCGAATGTTGATTAACTATAGCGGAACTTCTCAGACATCAACTGCTTACACATTTATGTTTATGACAAACTGGACATCCTGTGGTTCCAACCGATTATTTCCATGAAGCCTCTTGAGAAACATTGGGTTTTTAATAGTTCTCAATCTCTAACACTACATTTTCTATTACACGAAGAGGCGAAAATGTTCTTCCCACATTATTAATTGGTAACCTTTGAATAAATATTGGTTTATCATTATTAAAAGATTTTCAGAAATTGGATGACTTACTCACTGACTGATTCCCAACGAGTAAAGAGGTGTCAGTGCTCGATAACACCTTTGTTGTTATAGCCTCGACTGTAACTGAAATAATCAGAAACGTAGCATTTAAATTCAGTTATTCTTAACGAGTAAATAGGTGTATGTTCCAATAAGAGTACAATTCTCGCCCTAAGACTGATGAGAGATGGCGTAGTTTCTTTTATGATTACGGCTCTAGTAGCAAATGCCACAGTCTGACGTCACCACGCGAAACCTGTGAAATGACGTCGCCGTTTCGTAATTGCTTCATCAACGGAGTGACTAGCAAGCCGCTTCATTTTTGTGGATTTTTCACACGTGCAGCAGACGGTGGCCCGGGTAAAGTGGTGTTTAAATTACAAACCGATTTACGATTTGAACTACGATGGAATGCGTTTATCTGATTAATCGATTTTTTACCCAGTGCCATCGTGGGTACACGAGAGTTGTATTTACTAAATCTGTGATCGTTAAAAGTTTCCTTGTAGACGGCAACTTTTAATGATCACAGGTTTAGTAAATAAGCCTCTCGTGTTTCACAATGTAGGTTTTTGGGCTATGGGTAGTGTATTATCGGAACATATACGTCACTGTGATGAGTTGCCGGTAGCATGGTCTGGGGCTTCGCGTTTCTGTTGAACATAAGCTTCGAGATGCAAACCTCAGACCAAGTTACCGTCAGTTCATCACAATGATTTATAATGTGGACGGTAACGCCTTTGTTGTAATAGTCTCGACTGTAACGGAAATAATCCGAATGGTAACATTTAAATGAACCTGCAGGAAATGTATTCTATATCTGCGCTTGTGTCGTTTAAATGACAGGCTCCGCCGCCCTTCCATCTCTTCCTTATACCCACTCTCGCTCCACAGCAACTCACATTGCCCATTACAATGGGTTTTGGAGAGATAAGTTCCACTTTGCCTGATAACTTTTCCCACGAGAAAGAATTATATTAAAACATGATCATTTAATAGCCACCTTCGGAATAAATATTCCTCTACCGAGATTGCGACATTTGAAAGATTAGTGACCTTACCCACTGAATTATTTTCTACAGGCAAAGAGATATCTGTTGTCGCTAAATCTTGCACTGTGATTGTCTTGACTGTCACTGAAAGAAAGCGTAACCCACCATTTGCATTGAATTTAACCCTTTACCTAACGTAACGACCAAAACCGGCCAGCGCTATTCTCAAAAATCGTCAATTAATTTTCAAAATATTTTCATTTTTTGTCCCAAAAACATAGGTTATGGCCCCTCGTTGGAACGAGCTCGTCGAGCTCGTTCCAACGAGGGGTCATAACCTATGTCTTTGAGACAAAAAATGAAAAAAATTAGTTATTCAAGAATTTTTTTTGCATGTGTCGTCTGCTTTTCATGTTAGGTAAAGGGTTAACATTTGTGTTTACTTTTGATGACAAAGAAATGGTCCGCCGCATAAGTGACCGACAAGAATAACAAGAATAAAAAGGACTAGATAGGTATTTCTAATGACTGAGTTGTTAATAGAATACCACACTCCATACCCGGAGAAAGCATATTCATCATTTTATTAGCGACGTTTTGAACACGCTCAGAGTAAAATGAACGGTCTCGAAATATAGATTGTGTTGGGACGACATGCTTGTTTTGATCGCGTGATTCTTGGGCCAAGTTGGGAAATGAGTTGAATTAATTCCAAAGAGCTGAAATCTGCAGATATTTCATTGCTGTTTTCAAATCTGCATGCCGATGTAATATAGAACACGCGATACATTCACAGGGAAATATTCAACTGACAATGTGATAATTGCGAGATACAGCCCAAAGTAGCAATGCTGATTCGGAATCTGTAGACATTTACGCAACTTTCATAAATGGCTCAATACTCGACCGATTCGAACTACTATCATTTGGTTGTTTTCGATGAGTAAAAAATAAAACTGGAAAGTTATATATGAAAACAAAAAATATATTCACATCAACATATATACACAGAACGACACGCGTGTGTGAATGGGTTAATCGATATGGCATTTGTGCCATCGCGGAAGGATAAAACTCGAGGCCTGCGGCCTCGAGTTTTATCCTTCCGCGATGTTAATCGATATGGCATGTGTGCCATATCGATTAACCCATTCACACACGCGTGTCGTTTTGTGTTTATTACACGCTTTCGCGTCTATAAAACAAATATTAGAAGGACACTCAACAATTCATTTGATAATTATTACCAAAAAGAACACATTTTGTCCAGAACTAAACTCGCGAGGGGAACCAATGTTACTCTTTCGTCCTCTTAGTTCCAATGTGTTCTATGTGCCTACTGGCACATGGAACACATTGGAACTCAGGGGGTGACTTTTAGCTATCGCTAGGGATTGATATTGCAATTGCGGTGCTCGATTTGCAGATAATTCCAGTGAAAGTTCGCTTCTTTATAAAAAAAATAGTCCGTCAACGATTTCCGTTCCACACATGTGCGGAACAGACTTTTATTTTTCGCACGGTTTAGTGTTGCTGTTGATGGGGATTTCAAGGAACGTGTAATAAATTGCAGTTCTCAAAATTGTATATTTACAAAAAAATAATTTGACTGTAGCCGAACTATATTTGTTACGTAAAGAAAGCTTGGGGAAGTCAAGGAAAATTTTAAGAAAGTTATTTTACTATTCATCAAATAGAGCGAAATTTAGTACTACAGTCAATTAAAATTTCTTCCTCGTACAACCGCATTGTGTATAAGATGGATCAACGTTTTGATCGTTATTGGCACCAAACGGTTGCCAAAATCTAGGTGTATTGACAATCTGTTGTTGTAAACAGCATGAAGCCACCTGCAGTACAAAACACACAAACTGTCGAAATGAGACCCCAACGTCACATAAGTTTATAGATAAATGAATACAAGGAGCAACATAATTGCGATGTTGTAATTGACTGCCCATAAAATTAGTATTGGCAAACAGATCAGTTATTGTTGTTCTTAAATCTCACGAGTAAACAACAGCCAAGCCTCCACAAGCAGCCACTACAAATGGGAGATAGTTTCAAAACAAATGAGGCATACCAAACCATGTAAACGAACCACTTTCAATCCATGTTTTCTTACTTAACGACGCCGATTGGTTTAAGTATTCTGCATGCATGAGAAGGCACTTTTGTTGTTTGGGCCATTCTTGAGCATTCACATGGCACTCATGGCCGATGTCATTGCCCATGCAACCCCAGAAATGGTCACAGATAATACCAAATGAGGAAGGTTGGTAGATTTCCTTTTTCGTGTATCAATCTCATCTTTTGTTTCCCAATTTAACAGAGATCTCATACACAATGGCACAGAATTGTGGGGGTATGGCCACGGCAGACTGACAAAAGCCACATTGCATTGGACATTCTTCATTTTACATTGATGCACTCTCTCATGACTCCACACTTGTTCTTGTAAACTGTGTGGATTCGACCCTTCATGAACTTCATAACAGGAAAACAAACACAAGAACAATGACAACCCTTGTGAAATTTAAACATCCTAAATTACATATAGAATAAACGTATAGTGTTCTCAAGTAAAAAAAAATTCTTAATTCTACTCGTAGAATACTTTTTTTTACTTGAAAACACTATACGTTTATTTTGTTTATCCCATAAATCTTCTACAGGGCAGTCGCGGCAAAATCGTCCTATAATTCGCTACAAAACACAGCGAGAAGTGAGGAGCACATTGGTCCAATTCGATCGACCAGCAAAATTGGCAAAAAATAAACAAGGCGCAGTAATACATTTCTGTCTAAAAATAATTCCCCTACAAACTTGAGCTAAACTTGCAAAAATACTTTATTATATGAGCAGTGGGTGGTGTTTTCTACTCGCATTGTGTAATACTTTCAAAAAGATTTAAAGAAATCAGCAATCAAACTATTAATTATGCTAGACAAATGTGGTAGAGGCCAGAGGTCAACAAGTCCGTTGCTACTTGGGGAATAAATTCTTTCAGTGTCAAACCTATCGGGAAAATTTATCACCTTACTAGGTGAATAAAGCAAAAATTTATCCAAGGCCTTTATTGTTCAAATAAACGGCCATTTATGGGATAAAATTAGTCTTGCTGTCCATTCCTTGCAAGAATGAGGAAAAGACTTCTCCGAGTCTGCTCCAGAAGAACTGGAGAATTTAACCATTGAATGAATTTAAGGTATTTATAAAAGCTGGTATCTTACTTATGCCATAACAAACTTTCAGGCAGTGCTTTCTGTCACATGGTAACGATTCCATGGCAAATATATAGCTTCCACAAAATCTATGTATCATTCCGAAAAAAATGATTTATAATTTATTGGGGTTATTCCTTTCTGGACTTTGGGAAAAAATACCTGAAATTGTACCAAAGTTTGATTGGACGTCCTCTTTGTGGGAATGTTTTGAAATTTAGTGGCAATTAGTGACCATTAGTGACCAATTAGTGGCAATTAGTGACCAATTGGTCACTAATTAGTGGCAATTAGTGACCATTAGTGACCATTGGTCACTAATTAGTGGCAATTAGTGACCATTAGTGACCATTGGTCACTAATTAGTGGCAATTAGTGACCATTAGTGACCAATTAGTGGTAATTAGTGATCATTTTACGTGATTTAAATCACTAAAAACCGTTTTATCAAATTGTAAAACCGATAAAAACCGATAACAACCAATAAAAACTGATAAAAACCAATGAAAAACCGATAAAAACCAATGAAAAACCGATGGAAACTGATGAAAAACCAATGAAAAACCAATATGCACATGTAATTTTCTGATTAAATGGATTATCTGATTAAACAGTGTAGAGTTGGTGGTTCAGATGTGCTACCTCGGCTTGTCATGAATGTGACTTTGATGTTTCTTTTTTTTTGAAGTAAACTATATCAATTTGTAACTTATTTTACCTCAGAGCTCTACCACTGGAATTTCCCACAATGCACTGTGTGAGAATTTGAAGTAACCAATGATCAACAGGTTGGGGTAGAACCCACCTTATCTTGATATATAATTAGCCAATCAGCGATTGACAGGTTGGGGTGGGACCCATCCTATTCATACATATAAATGGAAGAGTGTTGGACCTGTATTGCCACTCTATTAACTCGCTTCTGAAAAGGATGAACGCGCGCTACGTCTGTGAATTGTGTCAAAAATCTTACTCTCATAAAACTCATTATTATCGACACAGACGACAATTACACAAAAATGTAAATTTTAAACACACTATAGGGGGAGCGAACCCAAATACAGCCGAGTTAACAACCAGATCTGTCTGTAACCAGCCACCCTATCCTCCAGTGCCTATGAAATCAGCCTTTAGTTGGAACAATGCATTAACAAGTGGAAATATTTTGGGGCTTGCAAATAAGCTAGAGCCAGTAAAATCGCTAGTGATGGGGGAATCACTGAGGGCAAAACCTATAGATGACTCAATCAGCCTCCCCTCAAGCAGAATTCAGTGTATTGAACCATGGGGGAGTGAACAGTTGCAGGAAATACGCACACCCCTGAATGTTGTAGCTGTCCCGCCCATAGACCAGGGTATGAGACCAATTACTGAATCTTCAGAATCGAGTTCTGAAGAGAAAGGGCTGCTGAACCAGACAATCTTTCAGCGCCAATCAAATTTACGCAAAGAAAACACCAAACCACACTCCTTAACGACAAGTTTTTCAGTGGAAAATCATCCGGACTGGTTAGCCGTTATACCAAATTCCATACAGCAGAAGGCGCTTTTGTTACTCCAGATAATAAAGAATATACCCAATTTATCCTGGGATGAGAAAGATCGACTCGTGTATAACGGCATTACAATTTCGGGCTCCAATATGTGTGATCTAATAAATGATCTGCTGCGAAAAAGAAAAGTTTTTCAACCGACAGGGTGGAAAATTTCGGCAAACATCCTTAAAGATCGAAATATCCCAAGGGGTCTCATCGGAAACCCAGAACGCCTTGAACATTGTCGTCTAGAAAACAATATCTCTGTAAAGCTGCGATGGACCAGCCTTTGAAGAATGGCCCCTGGGAAAGATTGCGAATGTGGAACGGACTTCGTGGAAGCTCTCATGAAACTGGACGAAAAAGCGAAAACTCACACCAATAGGGTGACATTCTGAACAACAGCCATTACAGACAACTAAAAATGCGGCCAGCAGCATATACCAGTGTTCATTTTACTGCAAATTGCATAACCATTTGTAATTTAATACTAATTAATTTGACTAGTTTTGACCTCTGGTTAATATGGATAATTAAAAAAATGCAATATATCTCAGATTTTTTATTTTGTTTTTATTTGTGGTGTCTCCTAAACTACAGATTGCCTTTCTTGACATTCGCCCAGTTCAGGAAATCTACATAAATTACTGAATGTGATTTAATAAAAAAAATCGGCAATTATTCAAATCAAAAAAACTGTGATCCGATAAATATTCGGCTGTTATTAAGCGGGTACATTAATAATATCCGGGAATGTGGTCATGCCATATTTTATCAACAAAATGCAGGTACACAACGCATTCTCACGTATTATCTTGTTTTATATAGGCATTTGTCAGAGAAAGGTCTTGAGTTTTGTACAAAAATAAGCATTTTACCACAAAGTTACGCTATGGTCATAGCTGCTGATAGCGGCACATAGAAAAAATGGCGTTCAAAAATTAATTTTGACATGCACTGTAGTATGGTTCAATGAATCAGATTTCATTTCGATTTGCGCTGTAAGGGAGGTGGTAAAACCTAGAAAAAAAGAAACAACAGCTTGAACGCAATTAGTTTCCACCCGTACTGTATCGGTGAGAGAGAGAGAGAGAGAGAGAGAGAGAGAGAGAGAGAGAGAGAGAGAGAGAGAGAGAGAGAGAGAGAGAGAGAGAGAGAGAATTGAAACGTTTGTTGTGATCATGGTGGGCAAAGGGTCGGTCGGACTGGCGTAGTTAGATTCATTAAACATACTAATCGGCGTGTTACATCAGTAACTATCCTATATTTTTACTCAATTGAAAAAAATATGTACAGGTCTGTTAACCAGCTGCGTTTATTTAGAATGTCTGCAGAAAATACGCTATTTCATTACACCCGGACATCAAGTTCAAGTTATAATTAAACGTGACAATTTTACGGGTAGACTCCGGAATATCCAAAGAGAACCACAGAGCAACGACGAGTAACTGTCATCTCACCAACGTCGGAAATCCGCACAAGCAGGGTTAGATTGTTCTAAAATATGCGTATCACCGACGTGCAGTACACCTTATTACACGCCGTCATCGCGCTCCCATGTGGATAATCGGGGTAAATTAACTTGCCCAAGGACACAATGCGGAAGTTCGAATAGTGTACGTAGCTTTGGTGCAGCTCTAGGTGGGTTATATTTTCCCAAGTCTCGCAAATTTGGGTGGCTAATACAGAGTCGCATATCCTTTTACCATTTTTTTTTTGTTCGAGTAACAGCGCTTTTCAACTATTAAAATGAGGGGGGTGAAAGTACTGTTGATTTTCCCCCTGACAAAACGAAGGGGTCTTGGCCTGTTATTATAGAATTGTAGTTTTTTACATTTATTTAACGACAGTTGGAGCAATCCGGAAAGAACCATCGCGCAGAGGCGAACAACTGTCAAAGTTCTACACAGGGTTATCATTGGCGGAATGTAGTACGCCCTAGTTCATAACGTTACCGACCACCCCACCCCCACATAGGTAATTAGATAATATTAGCTCTTTCATGCTTTTACTTAGATGGGTGGGCTATTCTTCAGTGAACGTTCAAAAATAAATCATACGGGTTAGTAATAGCGCGGGTGTGATTTTTCTATAATTAAACACAGTCCGTAGTGCTATCACCCAATTTTTTTTCATTTTTAAACGCACTGGTCCACAATTAACTGTTAAACACTTAAGGGCTGTTTTGATAACCGACTATTTATTTATATTTATTTATTGGTGTTTAAGGTCTGCACAATAACTAATCATGACCACGACAGTTTTACGGGTGGGGAAAGCCGGAGAGAGCCACCGAGCAACGGCAAGCAACTGTCAAGATTCTACACAGGGTCTGCATTGGTTGAAGACAGGTGCTCCATCGACGTGCAGTACGCCTTAGTGCACAGCGTCACCATGCCCCCACATGGTCAATAGGGATGAAGTGTCTTGCCCAAGGACACAACCGACAGACATTCCTGAATAAATCGATACGCGTATTTCTGTCAAACTAATCCACCATTTTGTTTTTTTCGACAAGTGTCTTGTGGAATGAATTATTTTACGAAAATTATTAATATATTATATTAAATGAACATGCGCTATTTATTAGGGGGACAACCTCATAGTAAATACGGGTTAAGAGAGTGGTAAGTTATGAGAGGAGCCTAATCGGGGTAATTTGATCACTCAAAAATTGTGGGGAAGGCGTATTCGGGGGCCTGACATGTCCATTACATTTAGAGAACTGAACTGGGGTTCGAGATAATTTAGCTATTGTGAGGGCTGGGGGAGGGGGGAGAGAGGTTTCCAAAAGTGTTTTTAGTATTGGATGACCTGGAGGAGGGGAGTTCAGGAAAGTTTTAGGTACTGTGAGGGGCTATAGGGGTGTGACCGTGAGGGTGTGGGATAATGGAGGTGTCTGATTGGTTAAAAAAAGTGTGTGTTTGTGACAAAGCAACTCTTTTTAAGATTATGGTGGGGGCGGGGGAGAGCGGTTTCCAAAAGTTTTTTAGTATTGGATGACCTGGAGGACGGGCGTTCATGAAAGTTTTAGGTACTGTGAGGGGATACAGGGGTGTGGAATAAAAAATGAATTATTTAACGAAAATTATTAATATATTAAATGAATATACGCTATTTATTAAGGAGATTACGTCATAGCAATTAAGGTTATTAAAATTTTAAACATATGACCGCACATTTGTCTCCTTCACCCCTCCTCATAACCTCGTTTGACCCCCCTTATTTGATGAGGAACGTCTCCACCGGTCAATCGAGTTGTGCATCTCTGCTACTTGTGGCGCGATGACGGTTAAGTTGAATCAGCTGAAACCCGCAAATCGCGCAGTTAAATGTCGAGTTTTGACATTTCTCCATGTTTTTTTCTAATGTATCTTTCCTATTATATGATTTCAGACAAATCGTCCACTGGAACATCTTGACATCGACGTCTGTTCGATGTACACTGACTCTCTCTTTTGTTGAATTTGCTATTGAAACACAAAATTGACAGTTCAAAGCACCTTCTTGGTGGGTTTTCAGATGATCCGTTAATTCATCAAAGTATTGGGGCATAAAGTACAGCCATATATAGCCTCTCCCCCGTGTACAGTAGTCTCATGGCGATTTCTCTTGTGATTTTTTTTTGAGAACTCGTCAAAACGTAGAAATCGGACCGTTAAAAAAATACTTTATCGCGTGAGGCGTAAAATCAGAATATCTTGGTCTATGAGAGTTTTTCGACAGCCATAAAAACGAGAAGAATAAACTTGCATTATTAATATGTAAGAATCACGCCAAGTTATTAAATCAAATTATACCTATAAAAATAGCCACAATGGAGTCGTTCACAGTCTTCAGGTAAAAGCAAGACACATCTTGTCACGTGAGATCATCATTGATTTTTAAATACATGATAGCATGTCCAGTCTAACGATATTTATGACCGGCCGTTAAAGTGTGACAATAGATTTAATTGCTCCAACATCTGTCAGTAGTTGGCGTTTGAAAAGAAAAAATCGATTTAATAACACCCAGACACGCAATGAACTGTTTACCTTTACGGCTCAGTCGATAGCATTCACATATGTCCAGTACGTCAATATTAATTCATTTATTAATATACTAATTATTATAATCAACCCTAATTACACTCATTAATTACATTAATTACATTAATTATGCAACAGTCATTAATTACATTAAGTATTAAAGTGATTAAAAAAAATATTAATTAAGTAACGTTAATTATCTTACGTAACATTTTAATTATGATGACGTCATCGACCCAGGACTCCGGGCCCAGATCTCCGGCCCAGCCCTCCGGCAGAACAGGCCTCAAAAACACATTCCTTACTACTTATATGTGTGATTGTGGTTGCTTCGTTAAAAATTCAATAAGATTAAAGAAATTAAATACATGTTGAATCTTTTCACACTTAAAAATTAAAATATTTTTTTTGTAATATGTATGTTGTGTCAGAATTTGTCAATGTTGTTGTTTATTGTTCATTCTATTGAGAGAAATTTGACAATTAACACCACTCGTGGATGGGCTTACTTTAGGATAAAAGTGTAATAATTTGTTTCGCAAAACACAAACATTACTTATAGCATACTGCTGTTATATAACATGGATTGTTTCAACTTAATTTACAATTATTGCTTTTTTTCTAATTCCTGTTACTCCCTCTGAGTAAGGAACTTTCGAGTCATCCAATTTGTATGCATACCAAGTGAAACAAAGTGAGGCTCCAGATTGTAATGCATGCTTTCCATCATTAAGCGGAGAAGCATTGACAGAAGACTTGACTAAGGTCAAGATTATGCAAATAACGTCAAATTACCTAAAACGAGTTTCGGTCAACACCACTGTTTCTAAATAGCTAAAGCATTTTGCTTCCGAAGCATTTGTTTTATTACCTTGTGACACAGAAATTATAAATTTACGCTAGCGTCAGTTATTTTATACCGGTGTTAAAGGAATGGAAGTCCGTAGGAACGTTAGTCCCTCTGGACTATTATTCCGCGGAATTATAGTCCAAGGTCTAACATTTCTAGGAATAGTAGTCCGGCGGACTACTATTCCTAGAAATGTTAGACCTAGGACTATAATTCCGCGGAATAATAGTCCAGAGGGACTAATTTTCCTACGGACTCGCATTCCTGTCACACCGGTCTTAAAGCCTTTACCCAACATTACGAGAAGTCAAGAAGTAATGAGAACATTCCCTAAATAACGTAAATATAACCTTCTACCAAAAGCGAGTTTCGGATGACACCGAAAAAATCGGCGTTGCGAGTTCGATGGGTTTAGCCTTTACCTCATGACACAGAAATTATACAATTACGCTGATGGTTTAGCCTTTACCTCATGACACAGAAATTATACAATTACGCTGATGGTTTAGCCTTTACCTCATGACACAGCAATTATACAATTACGCTGATGGTTTTTAATTTATGCTGGCTTTAACCCTTTGTCAACAATACTACAAGACGAGACATATTGAGAAGGTTCTCTGTGGAACGTAAAATTAACCTTCTGTCTAAAACGAGATTCGAACGCCACTGCTGTTCGTAAATAGACAAAGTTAATAGCTTTCAAATTATTGGTTATAAAGCCCTTCCAATGAACAAGCTTGGCGAACTTTTTATAATGAAGGCTCGTCATCTAGGCGTTAGATGTAAACAATAATAAAACTAGAGGGAATTGAACTAAAACACATGTATCCCCTTCGTTTAGTTCCATGCTTCCAAAGATCATACAAAAGGTCAAATGCCAAGTTCAAGATAGAATGTGACACATCAGCCTGGCTGTTGCATTCATATGCCAAATATCATAAACCTAGCTGAACAGTTCAATAATTTCACCTTTATGTCAAAGATTTTTTGGTCCACAATTTGATTTAAATTTTGTCACTGTGTAAGAAATATAAATATTTAAATTGAAAAAAAAATTAATCTTTCCTATAATACTATATTTATTAGCTACACTTTTAGGTTTGATTGATGTGTATATAATACATGTCCTTGGTAGCTCAGTAGGTAAAGATGCAGGCTGCAAGCCAAGAAGCCCTCGGTTCGAATCCCACCCGCGGCAACCGCTTTGTTTTTTCGGGCAAGACACTTAATCCCGATTCCCACGTGGGGGCACGGTGGCGTTGTGCACTGAGGCGTACTGCATGTCGATGATGCACTTGTCTTCAACCAATGTTAACCCTGCTTGTGTGAAGCTAGTACGTTGGGGGGGGCCTGACAGTTGCTCGCCCCTGCCCGGTGGTTCTCCCCAGGTACTGCGGCTTCCTCCAGCCGCGAATCTGCCCGACACTAGGTGACCCTGGCTGTAGAAGGTGTCGTTAAGACCAAATAATAAATACACATGTCTTTATGCCTGAATTAATTGTTGACTTCAAAACAGTATCGAACAATACCACATAAGCGTGCGAATACAACAACAAAATATACTGGAAGAACAAAGCTTGTAAATAATCAAACGCTACTTGCACAATATATTTTCCCGCGATATTGATGTTACTTTTAATGGATGATTAAAACCAAGAATTTCTATGCAAACCAAACGTCGGACGCTGGGGGCCGAATAGGTCGCCAAGTCTCTATAGAAAGGACTAGCTCCCCACATCTCCCCCGTGCGCCTATGGCCTTTTCCTCAGAGAAAGGGATATGAATGTCTGACGTTTCGCAACGGATATTTGGGTCTACTAGCGCTAGCCGGGTTAATCAGTCAGCGCCTTCAGGTAGAAGGTTAAATTTAATTCTGTGAGAGCTCGTTCCAATAAAAGCGGATGAGCTATTTTTAGGCGAAAATTTGAAATAGAACAAAATATCATCAATTGCGATTTTCTTGTATTGCGCTGGCTGGTTGGGTCATTACTTTAGGTAAATGGTTAATTTTAATCATTTACGAAGCCAGAAATGGCACAGTTTGAGGCCATATGAATGATATTTTAAGTAGTATACCGGGTCAGGGTCGAGTGAAGCCTGGGTGGGCTTGGGTGACCTGTTACCCCCGAGCCGCATCCCATTAACCTGTACGGCTCCACCAATGTTGTTATGCTGGTTGTGTGAAATGTTCCTTTTAACTCTCGTGCTACCTTGACTGTAGGACAAAGCCACTACGGACAAAAAAAACCCTAACAGTGAACATCTTTGGACATAATTCCCCGTGAGCATACCCCCCCCCCCCACACCCCATGAAAAAAATCCGTCTGATAAATGAAATGTAACTAATGAAAAGGTTGAATAATGATAATCAAAAGTCCTTTCCGTTCAGGCCGATTAGGTTGAGTGTTGTTCATTGGGTACATCCACTGTATTTCGCGGTGGCGCCAGCATGAATTGAGTTAAGGGACTCCGAACCGGAGTACAGAACTTGTATAATACTCTAATTTCCGTCCGGAAACGAGTGTCCAACTTGGCTGAAATGTACCGTTACTGGGGTGTCTAGCTTGTGTGTGATGCCACTCATATGTTCTGTGTAGCAGATGTGGAATTGTGTAACCCCTTTCGGTCCCATTCTAATGGTTGCCCGTACTGAACGTCAGTAGGTAAATGCAATCCCGTCTCATAAAATAGACGTATCAGGATGCTTTGCAGTGTGTTCGAGTGATTATGTTATGAAACCATTCATCGTTTTCTGCGTCTCCAGTAATGCTAGCTCTGATGCTAGTGTCTATACTTAGGTCACTGAGCCACACACCAAATTGTGTCCTCCCAATTACACTCCCTTCATTTGGGATAATCATCAAAACACTGGCACAGTAACCGCCAAAATGAGTAGCGGTAAATGTAACCGCCAAAAATATGCTTTAAAACGCATTTGTTTTTGCCTCCAAAATGTTTTTTGAACGCTAAATTTTTTACATGAGATCATGTACCAAGCTACCATGTACAAGCTACCATGTATCAAGCTACCATGTACCAATCTACCATGTACCAAGCTACCATCTCCAAAGACCAACAGACGAAATAATAGCCGCTAATACATTGTCACGAAAAGCAGATTTAAAATGAGGATGTTTTCCGTTTTACAATATAAAAATAGCATTTGTCAATCATTTGTGTAAATCACTTCAGCACTTTCAGAGTCACGAATAATTAACATTTTATTGCCTGCTTCAACTTAATCTCCTTTTTAAAGCAGACTCATTCTGATGGTGCGTCGGATTTTTTCTCCATAATTACAAACATTAACATGAAAACAATCTGAAAACCTCTTTCATGTAAATTTTGTTGCCATAACATTTTATGTTCATATGACAAAACATTACCACTTCGACAATCCAGCATCTCCGCATAGTAAATATAAAAATGCATTACTTTCCAAAGTGTAATTTACTGGGATTTCCCGGTTTGCTTACTGTACTGCCTCTCTAATTCTCTAAATTTGATCTCTGGCTCTAAAGAAGGGATAATGTTTAAACGTATTCATCAGGGAGTCATCTTTTGAATTAATGCTGGTGTACCATCATAACCACATTTAAAGGAATTCGTCAAACAGTCATCCTTTGAATGATGGCATACCATTATTACAACATACCCTGACATTAGTAAAATTACCAAGAAAAATGTTTCCTACAGGTAAAAAAATATTTGTGGTTCATAACACGTCTGTTGTATAGTCTCGGCAAAAATTTAAAAAGTTGCAAACATAACATTTAAATTAAGTTTGATGCAAATGTATTATATTTGTGTTTGAGTAATTTTAAACTGATAAAAATAGATATCGGCACCATATCCTGTTTTAAATTACGCTAACTTTCCCGTGCTGATTTTCAAAAGCAACCTAAGAACTTGTAATTGAACCCTTTCCAACAGAGTTACCGGGGTTTTTAATAACTATAGAGAAACTTTCCAGACGGCCAATGTTTTCGAATTTATGTGTAAGGGGAACTGGAGACATACTGCGTCCAACCGGTTCTTTTCGTTCCTGACTCTTTTCAACCGAAGGGGATTTAATAGTTTCCCATAACTCACATTAAATTTCTTATTACATCAAGATGCGAGAATATTCTCCATAAATCATTCATCCGGCTCCTTACGATTAATATTGTTTTATCATTATTAAAAGATTTACTGATTTGGACAACTTACCCACTGAATAATTTCCAACGAGTGAAGAGGTGTCCGTGCTCGGTAACGCCTTTGTTGTAGTAGTCCCGACTGTAACTTAAATAATCAGATTCGTAATATTTAGATTACGTTTCCAAGGAATGTAATATACATATTATGTGCCAGCGAATCTCCATCAATTGTAA